>APFE030711997.1:75015-102220 GCA_000404065.3 Pinus taeda
ATTCAACATTCACAATGAAATTTCAAAATTTCTAGTGTTATATCAAGTGCAAATTGGAGTTTACATATTAGTAAGAATTATGATATATGTCCATTGTCATTCTACATTCAAAATTTTCCTTGAGGCATCTCCAAACAAAACTAGGAAATTCTAAAATACTAAAGTAAAAAGAGCTAATGGTGAACAATGGCTTCCTCAAGCCATGTCATCAACATCACTTAGATCTTCAATTAGCATGCTCTCCAAGTAGGAATCACTCTCATCTTGAGGCTCTTTCTCATCCATAGCAATTGGAGGTAGCTCAATAAGGCCATCTGGTTGTATCTCCTCACCCGCACACATAGCATCATTTGTGTATTGGCCCCATCTCTTGAAAGGACCATCCTTATAACCAAGATATTTTTGAGATATGAGACAAAGTGTGCTATGAATGTACACTAAGTTATCTGCCTTCTTTGAGCCCTCTTTACTGAATGGATAAAGGCATAATACTAAAATTCCTCTTGAAAGATGCAGAAATAGCTACTTGGAATATTAGGGGAAGCCCATTAAATTAATTAAAATTTTAAAAATAAAAACTAAAATGAACTCCAAAGAACCCAATTTTGGGGTTCCAAGTACCCATCATCAGGGTTCTTCGTACCTGTCAAGACAAAAGAACCCAATTTGTTTTAATGGAGAACCCGATTCTTCATAGGAGAACCCAGTTCTTATGGGTTCTTCTCAGAAGCACCCATACAAGAATCCGGTACTTGGGTTCGAGAACCTGGGACGGGTTCGGGAACCCGTGCAACATAGATCAACACAGACCTCCAACTGCAAACTGTCAATGCAAACATCTACGAGCATCTCTATTGTTTCTTGTTTTGAAGGAGGTAGAGTTTCCAAGAACTTTTTGGGATCTCGGAATTCATATGATTGGATCTGATCATTTAAATATTGAATCTCCTTCTCAAATTTTTCGACAACTAACTCAAAGCAACTAGCTTAGATTTAGGAGGAAACTTCAGAGATCTCCAACATTGAAGCACGACAATGAAAAATGCTTCATTAATTTCAATATCCACTAACTGATCTCTAACTTCTTTTAAAGCTTCACAAAACACAAGGTCTGCCACACACCCTACCATTTTATTTTAGTGCATGAATGGATCATTGAGCGCTGGAATCTCTTGATTGTTTTCGGGTCACTGGGTGAATGTTTCAGCCTTCATATGTGTCTAACTGTTGTCCCCCATCAGCAATCAGATCTGAACTTGATACATGTATTGGGGCAATTTTCAAATTAGATATTTCGTTTATAAGACTAGACCGGAGATTGACTAAAGTAACTTTTATCTACTTACGCTAATGCTAAGCAAAAGCATTTCGAAGGCTACCTGGCTAATCTTTAGACTCCATCTGTAGTTTAAAAATGAATAATACTAACAAACAATCAATTTATTCCCAAGTGGAGTCGCCACTATGTTAGAGCCTAGATTTACCTCAGGCTGAAAAGGTAAGCTTCTAGGTGCACATCAAACCACGCTCAACCTGGTAGCTAGCCCTACCAGGTCAGGAGAGGGCTCTCTTCAGGTCAATATCAGCTAATTATGGTCACTAAAGGGCTTGAGATGACTAATATAGCTACTTATTTTAGGCTAGGTATAGATGTAAAAGAGTTTGTTTGATAAAATGATGTTTTTGTGGGCTCTAACGGAACGACAGATTTTGGGTGCAGAGACTGAGGCACAGTCTTGCAGGGATTTCGATGGGGCAAGGTAGGAAATTGTATTTGGCACTATAAATCAAGTGAGGTGGATGGATCAGATTGAGGAGGAGTTGAATAGGGCAAGGGAAGCCATGGATCCTCTCCGAATAGTGGAAAACATTAAAAGACTAAAGCAAACTTCAAGTAGAGCACTGCACTTCTCAATGTATTCTACTTACACTCTTGCTTGTTTAGCTGAGAAGAAGTAAAGAGAAATGATACATATAACACATGAATAAATTCACAAAGACATAAGAAAGCACTATACCAAAACAAATGCCACAGGGATCACAAAGAATGCCACAAATCCTGGTCTCAATTCCTTAGCCAAAATACTGATGTGAGTGTACAATGAAGCTCAAGGCTTTCTCAAGAGTCCAACCTTCTACCAAAATCCAACCTCTACACTATGAAATTCATAAAATATATACATTTTATCATCCTTGTACTAAGGGATTGAGCTCAACCATTTTCTTCAAAATAGAATTAGTTACATTAAAATTGGGCCAAATGTCTAAAAATAGGTGTTGAAGATGACCTCGTATCTCCTAAACCGTAGCACTTTTTACAAACCGGAAAGAGGTTTTTGTAGATAAGGTCATGCTGGAAACAAACCTCTCTCACATTTGGGAAATTAGTTTCCAGGTGCTCGAAATATGTTCCACACAATCATCTCTAAAACAGAAAATTATTAAAATTTTAAATCTGTGAAAATGAATTGTAAAGATCTGGTCACATATCCCATCCATGATACCTGTGAATAAATTGAAAGAGGTTTTTGTTACATGGCTCGTTTGTAACAAAAAAATCATTTGGTTTTGCAAAATTACTTTCCATTTGTTGTAAAACGACCCTGCACTAAAATGACTAAAACAGTAAAAAATATGAAAATTTTGCTTTATTTTAATGTAGGCTCCAAATATCATTGTATATCTCCCACATAGTAGCACCTGTACATAAACTGAAGGAGGTTTTATTTATCTAGTATGTGATGAACAAAAACCTCTTTCACTTTTGAAGAATTCCTTACCATTATTGCAAAAACAGATTTTGTACTAAACTTGTCATTGTGTGCAGCAACTGACCTCAAAACATGCATAACCAAGAATCACTCATTCATTTCTTCTAATCTAGGAACCAGTTACGGGAGTGTGATATACCATTGGAAATATTTTTTTGAGCTTCTTCTAATGGGCACACTTGTGACATGTTTTGTGCTGAAAATCATGTGCAAAACATCTAACAAAACCAGACATAGTAAGAGCTCATGTTGATCCCTGGTGACAGGCTGCAAAGACTGGAACTAACACTGTGCACACTAGGACAGAGAGAAACAGAAAATGCAACCTGTACCAGAAAGGGAGAAAGAAAACCTCCTGGATCACTTTCCATTGTGCTCAATACACTCTGGATGGACGAAGCACACTCAGGTTGCCCCCCATTCCTACTATCTTTTGAAATTTTCAACTACAATGTTCACAATTGCTTGGTTGATTCTGGCACGACATCCACCATCATGCCACTATCCATTGTTAACAAGATCAATGCATGATGGAGAAAAACATCCACGAGAATCATCCAAATTAATAGAAGATCATTACCAGCCATTGGTGACCTATGAGACATGATCATCCAACTATCTCATGACAGTCAAGTCCACCAATGTATCAACATAGTTGCTGTGGACATACCGAAAGCATATGGCCTGATACTTAGCAGAGACTAGTCCAGCAAGCTAGAGGGATATATTGCTACAAACTAGTCTCACATGTGGCTTTTGCACAAGGGAAAATGTAGCCAAATCCGGGTGTTATCTGAGAGGTATATGAAACATAATGTCACTCCCAATAATAGAGAGAACGAACCGTTGGCCTTTGCAGAACTCATGTTTGGAAACTGCCTCCTGGAAACAACATTGGAGTGTTATGCTGCAAAAACAACTGCAACCTCATTAGACACGCAGTTGGGACTCCTTCCTTGCCCAACTGATGGTAATGAAACTTGTACAGTTTATTTTTCCGATACTAGTAGTAGTAACAGTAATAGCATGCCCAATGGTCCATGTACAAGCGAGTTGTGGGTCATAAGTCTTGAAAAATCAGGAACACATGATGGCTCAAGGATCAAGTGTTCCTCAGTCGTCCAAAACAACAAATAATGCATGATTTCAAGATGTGTGAAGTAACAATGTTGATTATGAAGCACTCGTGCAAAACACACAAAGGACCAATACTACAAACGAACAAAGCATCTTGGGAACCTATGATGATCTGAATATGGCCAATATTGGTGTAGGCTACACACCACAACAGAAACAAATCATTGACCACTTGATCAAACAATACTGGGATGGGTCTGCACGGGTAGATGATGACCTGAGTACAAACTACACATAAGAAATCCAACATGAGGTTCTAGTTAAAGGAGGAGACAAGCCATTTCAAAAAAGACTAGGTAACACATACATGTTGTTTGCACTCCTTGCACCAAAAAAATTGACTAACATTTTAAGTGATTGGATTACTTGCAAAGTTCGTCATCATACTTGGTTTTCTAATTTAAATCCTGAACATAAGAAATCTGGGAAAATCCACTTACACATTGACTTCAAAAACTTGAACCCTTCCTAGAATAATAAGAACTAACTCGTGCCATTATCCGAGCCCACGTTGCACACAGTACCTAAAACAATGGTGTTGTCTTCATTTGAATGTCTTCTCGAATGCCACCAGGTTCCAATAGCGGAGCCCAGTGGACTTGTACTTATATACAAGAATCTTGGCCCAAACACATATCATTTGCAATAATTGGGCAGGAGAATTTATTACCTTCTTGTTAATGGCTGAGGTCTCAAGAATTATTTTCAGTAGGTCAGGCTACGCCTGTGCCATGTACATAGTCTATTTGTTGCTCGTTGTTTCATTTGTTTTTTTTTCTTATTATCTTTGCTTTTGCTTTGTTTGATTCTGCTTACTATTTTTGTTCACATTTTGTTTTTTTGTTTGATATATTACTATTTTTGTTTGTGAAAATAAGTGCTTCCAGCTACTACGTTCTGCCTTTTGAATAAGACTATGTGGTTGAAATTTGAGGAAACTCATGACACTAAAGCACTTGGCCAGTCTTCTGTCTACCTTCTCTGTGCTTGGTTGTAACTTTCGGTCGATGAAGCATTGACGGAAAATACAAACCATCTGCAAGGGAAGATTCAGTCCAACCATGAACCTGTGTTCACACTAGGAAGCCCCTTTCCTGTACTCAGCCTTTTTCTCTATGTGTTTAAGCTCATACAACTAGTAGAAATGGAGAAGGGGGGAATCTAAAAGAGAAAACCTATGTAAGAGTTCTTACATGATTCTCTAAAGGAACAACCTCTTTTGCTCTCATTAAGTCGGCATACCTCTTCCGACACAAAAATAAATAAGTGCCTATGCACAGTTCTCTTGAAAAATACAAAGGCAAAAGAAGAGAAAGGCTTCCTGCATAGATAGGTGAAGCATGCAACTCCACCAAGGTACTGACTAGGCTCACTGGAAGTGGACCAATGTATGTATTCTTGCGTGACTCCGTTGAGGTATTGTCCACTCCTTCTAGTAGTGTAGCAACACCAAAGATAAGAACTTATACTCTAAAAATATTCAACTCGCGACCTAAACTAACCTTCCCAGATTCGAAACACTAAGATATAAGATGAACTTTTGATTGTGTTTGACTGAGTTGGCAAAGGGTGAACAATGTATGTCCATCAAGTAAGTGGGGAAACTAAAGTAACCCACACATTTATTCAATACTCCTGAAAGGACCAAGGCCCTATGCTAGTAATGAACTGAAATTGAGAAGATGGATTTCTACTAGTGTGTCGCCAAGTGTTGTATCGGCTACAACCACCCTCCAAAATTTTGGCCTGCACCAATTTCAGAGCCTCCCTTGAAAAGATTCACTTGATGACTGCACACACTCGAGTTCACTCCATGAGCTCGTGTGAGTTTTTACATCTGCCTTGCTTGTCCATTACATTTAAGTCTCTTCATGTTGATGTTTAAGTCGTCCTTGTGAGCGTGTTATGGTTATGCTCAAAGTCTTCACTTCATATGTGTTTTTTGTGTTCACCATGAAAGCGTCTATCATACTCACACATGGAGTCACACTCATTGGTGTGCAAGCATCTCGATCAATGAATGATTAGTGTTGGGCATGGAATCACCCCAAGGCATGTTTCGGGGCTTAAAGCCCAAGTTTCGACTAAATCGTTTTGTAAAAGCTTCATGAATTGTGGGCATGGAGCGCAAAATTATGATAGAGTCACAAGGTTGTCTGCCCTCATTTTGTAATATAATGTTGGCTTAATATACCTACCCATGGTCCGTGGTCCATGGGATTGTATAAATAGAGCGAGGCTCTAAGAATAGAAAAAGAGTCATAAGAGCATGATAAGTCTAAGTGATTAAGAAAAAGTGTAAAGTGTGTATTTTGGTCGTAGGGTAGGGGAAGGCTCTACATTTGAGTTAGCAGAGGCCTAGTAGTATGTAGCTGAGTGCAGCGTAAAGCACGACTCTAGCAGTGTGGAAGCTCCAGAATCCCTGGTTAGGGTTTTGCGAAGGCAGTGTATTAGGGCGTGACCAACAGTAAAGTGCATGAAGTGACCTGCATGCAAGGACAAATATTGGTACCATTCGAACCTCTCAGACATCTCAAGGGTGTGGAAACCTGGTTCTAGAACCTGTTAGAGCCTAGATTGACCTCAAGCTAGAGGAAGGCAATCCTAGGATAACCACAAGCCACGCTTAACCTGGTAGCTAGCCCTACCAAGTCGAGAGAGGGCTCTCTCCTTGTCAATCTCAGTTAGGATGACTGCAATTACAAATTCAAAAGACTGAATTGAAATTATATTTTAGGCTAGGTATAATAGCTCTATGCTTTTTTGATTGATTTTTGTTTTGGGTCGAAACAACAAGAGAAAGGATGATTTGGATTATGGAATCGATGTCAGTTTCTACTGGCAAACCTAGGGAAAATTAAGTGCCATGTTCAGCCAAGTGAAGGTTGTAAATTTGAGAAGTATAAGGGAGAAAGCCTACTACCCTATAGGCATCAGAGAAAGGATGAATCTACAACAAAAACTTTAGATGAAAGAGAATCATGAGGTTGCTCAACAGAGCATCTAGCCAAGGATGAATTCTGCTAAGACAACCATTACAACTAACAGCAAAATCATCATGAAAGGAGCATCATTACGGATGAATTCCTAACGTATCACTTAGATAATGTTGTAACAAGGTAGAAAAAACATAATGTGTAAATTAATTACAGGAAAAACATACTAAACATCAGCACTGTGATGAATCCTAAATCCAAAGGGTAAAAGATTGCTTTATTAAAATGATATTCAGGAAAAAAATTTACACAAAGCCAAGATAGCCTCTCTGCTGCAAAAATCAAACCTCTACACCATGAAATTCATAAAATTTATACATTTACCTCATCCCTGTATTAAGGGAATTGAGCTCAACCATCTTCTTCAAAATAGAATCGGTTACATTAAACTTGGACTGAATTTCTGAAAATAGGTGTTGAAGATGAACTCGTATCTCCTAAACCATATTACCTGTTACAAAACTGAAAGTGGTTTTTGTATATAAGGTCATTTTGGAGAAACACCTCTCTCAAATTCTGGAAATTCGTTTCCAGTTGCTCGAAATCTGTGCCACAAAATCATCTCTAAAACATAAAATCATTAAAAACTTAAATCTCTCAAAATGAGCTGTAAAGATCTAGTCACATATTCAAATTCATGACACCTGTGAATAAACTAAAAGAGGTTTTTTTTATATGTCTCGTGGTTAACAAAAAATCCTTTGTTTTTTCAAAATTACTTTCCATATGTTGTAAAATGGCACCTCATTAAAATGACTAAAACAGTAAAAAATATGAAAAATTTGCTTTGTTTTAATGTAGGCTCCAAATATCATTGCATATCTCCCACATAATAGCACCTATGCATAAAATGAAGGATTTTTTTTTATTTGTTATGTGATGGACAAAAACCTCTTTCACTTTTGAAAAATTCCTTACCATTATTTCGGAAACTGATCTTGTACTAAACTTGTCATTGTGTGCAGCAACCGACCTCAAAACATGCATAACCAAGAATCACTCATTCATTTCAAACATATCTTCTGATCTAGAAACCCGTTATGAGAGTGTGATATAACTTTGGAAATATTTTTCTGAGCTTATTTTGATGGAAATACTTAGGATATGATTTGCACTAAAGATCATGTGCAAAACATCTCTGAAAACCAGACATAGTAAGAGCCCATTTTGATCCTTGGTGACAAGGTGCAAAGACTGGAACTAGCATTAGCCTTATTGGGAATGGCAGCGCCTTGGAGGTTTCAAGAACACTGTAGACCAAGTGCCTCATCCATTGGGCAATATGGTCAAACAACTGCAAACTCAAAACAACTCATACTAATTCAAACTGAAATGCTACCTTTGGCATCTTATTTATTTACACAAACCTACCCTACTTTGCTGCAAAATCAATGGATCAAGTGATGTTGTAATGTAATATCAACCATTCAAGTAACTGTGACAAAGATGCTACTTGAAAGTGATTCAACCAGGACACAAATGTAAATGCTGACAACCGTCCATGCACAAACTGAATTTGGTTGTGTGAAAGACAATCTGACTTATCATTCAAACTGAAAAAATACTCCTTATATGCGTTAATAGGATCAAAGAAACCAAACTCTATTTGCTACCCTAACTCCTCAACAGAGACCTCCAACTGCAAACTGTCAATGCAATCATCCACAGGAAGCTCTATTGTTTCTTGTTTTGAAATATGAAGAGTTTCCAAGAACGTTTTGGGATCTTGAAATTCATATGATTGGATCTGATCATTTAAATATTGAATCTCCTTCTCAAATTTTTCAACAACTAACTCAAAGAAATCAATTTTAGCTTTAGGAGGAAAATTTGGAGATGTCAAACATTGAAGCACGGTACTGAAAAATATTTCATCAATTTCAATATCCACTAACTGATCTCTAAATTCTTTTAAAACTTTACAAAACACAGGGTTTGCCACATATCCTACCATTTTATTTTAGTGCATGAACAGATCAGTGAGTGCTATAATGTCTGGATTGAGTTGGAGTCGCCAAGTGAATGTTTTAGCCTTCATATATGTCTGACTGTTGTCCACCATCAACAATCAGATCTGTAACTTGAATGATCTTTCTTAGAGAAGATTTGTCACATCTTCCCTAATGGAGTTGCCACTATGTTAGAGCCTAGATTGACCTCAGGTTGAAGGGAGGCAATCCTAGGATAACCACAAACCACACTTAACCTGGTAGCTAGCCCTACATGGTCGGGAGAGGGATCTCTCCTTGTCAATATCAGTTAGGATGATAGCAATTACAACTTCAGATGACTGAATTGAAATTAGATTTTAGCATAGGTATAATAGTTGTACGGTTTTTTGATTGATTTTTGTTCTGGGTCGAAACAACAAGAGAAACGATGATTTGGATTATGGAATCGATGTCAGTTTCTGCCAGCAAACCTGGGGAAAATTAAGTGGCATGTTCAGCCAAGTGAAGATTGTAAATGTGAGAAGTATAGGGGAGAAAGCCCACTACCCTACAGGCATCAGACAAAGGATGAATCTGCAACAACAACTTTAGATGAAAGAGAATCACGAGGTTCCTCAACAAAGCATCTAGCCAAGGACGAATTCCTCTAAGACAATCATTACAACTAACAGCAAAATCATCATGAAAGGAGCATCATTACGGGTGAATTCCTAACATATCACTTAGATAATGTTGTAACAAGGCAGGAAAAACATAATGTGTAATTGAATTACAGGAAAAACATACTAAACATTAGCACCATGATGAATCCCAGATCCAAAGGGAAAGAGACTGCTTTATTAAAATGATATTCAGGAAAAAAATTACACAAAGCCAAGACAGCCTCTCTGCTACAAAAATCGAACCTCTACACTATTAAATTCATAAAACTTATACATTTAGCTCATCCCTGTATTAAGGGAATTGAGCTCAACCATCTTCTTTAAAATAGAATCAGTTGCATTAAACTTGGACCGAATTTCTGAAAATAGGTGTTGAATATGAACTCGTATGGCCTAAAACATAGCAGCTATTACAAAACAGAAAGAGGTTTTTGTAGATAAGGTCATGCTGGAGAAAAAACTCTCTCAAATGATGGAAATTCATTTCTATTTTCTCAGAATCTGTGCCGCAAAATCATCTCTAAAACAGAAAATCATTAAAAACTTAAATCTGTCAAAATGAGCTGTAAAGATCTAGTCATATATTCAAATTCATGACACCTCTGAATAAACTGAAAGAGGTTTTTGTTATATCACTAATGGTTATCAAACATATCCTTGGGTTTTTGAAAATTACTTTCCATTTGTTGTAAAATGGCACCGCACTCGAATGTCTAAAACAGTAAAAAATATGAAAAAATTGCTTTGTTTTAATGTAGGTTCCAAATATCATTGCATATCTCCCACATAGTAGCACCTATGAATAAAATGAAGGAGGTTTTTGTTTTTTAGTATGTGATGGAAAAAATAGTCTTTCAATTTTGAAAATTCCTTACCATTATTTTAGAAACGGATCTTGTACTAAACTTGTCATTGTGTGCAGCAACTGACCTCAAAACATGCATAACCAAAAATCACTCAATCATTTCGATCATATCTTCTGATCTAGAAAACGGTTACAGGAGTGTGATATACCATTGGAAATATTTTTCTAAGATTATTCTGATGGAAATACTTAGGATATGATTTTCACTGAAGATCGTGTGCAAAACATCTTTGAAAACCAGACATAGTAAGATCCCATTTTGATCCCTGCTGACAGGCTACGAAGGTTGGAACTAACAGCACCCTCCCATACTATTTATGCTGACAGGCTACATGTACTATTGCCAAAAGGGCTAGTACAGGGATTTGTTTGGCTAATTAACTTTGAGCCTGGTTCAGGCCCCAACAAGCCAACAAATGGTTTCGCTTCCGGGAGTGGGATTTGTATAGAGATGTCTGATGTCGTATTGTTGGAATCTGATAAAGAAAGGAATTGAAGATTGGTTGGACAGGAAGATTCATGAATTCATGGTGTAGGAAAACAAGAACCCGCAACTATAAAAGGAATAGTGATTATACTGCTACTTATATACAAATATCCATGAAATTTTCTTCACATCCTTCCCCACTAAGTTATACGAGTGGATAGCAATACTATCTGATACTCAAGGAAGGTGTAAACTCGACAGGCCTATTGCATGGACTCTAGAATTGGTGTGCAGATTGGAAGTATTGGAAGATAAGATTGCACGTGTTGTCAATCACTGGCTCGATCAAATCATAGGAGGATTCATCACTAAATTCATGATAGATACTTCAGTCAGTTATAGCGAGGGAAAACAACGCTTCCTCAAAGGACCACGAGGCAAGTACGTTAAATATTTGAACACTTGGATTAAAATGTGATTGTGTGAAAAATAGCTTATGCGAATAAATTGATGTTTGGGGCTACACGAAGTGGGAGAATCTACAAAAACAAAGGTAGCACAGAACTAGAAACTAGCCCCTTGATTTCACCTCCATGAGGGGGCAAAGAAGAGCTCGCGAAGGTCTTGCAAGGAAGTGTGATCAATCTTATAAGGAAGAGAATTTCACCCATACTACCCCCACCAACACCACTGCTAGTTTCACCGTCTTTACCCCTATCTTCACCCATACCACCTTCGCCACCACTCCGAAGTAGTATGGCAAGTGTGATAAAGCTACCAGTGTTCAAGGGAGTTGGGAATGAAGATCTGTACTAGTTAAGGTTCGTGATAAAAGTTGTATGGGAAGCACAGGGCGTCACAGATGACAACCTAAAGAAGGTAACATTATTCAATGCTCTCTAGGATCGTGCGTTGACCTGGTACATTAAGAATTTCAATGACAATCCGAATTCGGGGATTGCGGATATCCAAGCTATGTTAAACAAAGAATTTAGCAGGCCGAAGTTATAGGCACAGTCAATCATTGGGTCAAGGAAATCACAATGCTACTAGGCGAGACCCTGTGGGAATTGGATCAAAGACTGAAGTGCATAATTCACGAAGTGAGCATGATGTTAACAAATGGGCAAGGTCGTGAATGGTTTGTAGCATCATTAATGTCGCATCTACAGATCACGTTGTCACAACAAAGGCTAAGCACTCAGTACGACGCCTTGGAGGTTGTAATGATATTGCACGAGACCTAGATATTAGATCCCAACCTGGGAGTTCAACAAGTTCACGGGTACTTGAAAAACTTGTGCCTTGAGATGCGGAGCTTGAAACAAGACAAGACAACCCTCCCAAAGATGCGTGATGAGGTATGGTGCGTAAAATGCAAGGGCCAAGGGCACAACAAGGACCACTGCCCAATGTTCATGAATTACCTTGTAGGAGGAGGGCTAATGCCACTAAGATCAGAGGCACAAGCAGGACCAAGCGCAGTACCTGCACTATGGTGTGCGATTTGTCAAATAGGAGGAAAGCATGCTACATATAACTACCATCTATTACAAAAGTATACACAGAATTCACAGTAATTTTTTTGTAATTTCTGTAGCTCAGTGGGACATAATGAGTGCACCTATAGAAGTTATCAGTTGATGATAGATCGAACTCCTACCTATATATTTCAGGCCAAAACATAGCCTCTTGATAAAAAATCACGGATTTTGCGCACTGGATTTCAAGGGCACGGACGAGGCTGAGGTGGAGGGGGACCAGGGACGAGGTCACTAAAAGTTGATATGTTACGATTACGGAGGGCCAAGGCATTATGCCCACGATTGTATGAATCCAATGCGACCATCATGCTTGTATTATATGTTGTTTGATCATGAGATGGAGGATTTTCCCACACTAATAGCGAGGTTGCGCATAAAGGAGAACTCCAACCTCCCTCAACTCAGAACCTACAAATGATGAGGTCTGAGCCGCTCAAGAAAGATCCTAATGTAAATATCATGCTTCGGAGTTGAATTATGGTAGTGGATGACAAAGGAAAGTAGCCTAAAGAAAGTACCTGGGTTCGAAAGGCTCTAACAAAGGAACCATAATTTGATTTGGGGCATGATAAGGAGACCTTCATAGAAGCTAAGAGGAGCTTCGCTCATGCCTCCACTTCAAGATGTAAATACAGGCTGGAGTCGAAAATAGACCCATCGATGCTCACTATGTTCTTGGAGACATGAATGAAGCTATGTGCGACAACAAGGCTGTAAAGGGGTTGCAAGAACTCATAAATAGATGCATTGGGACTGCACCACGAGAACCGCACATAGTCTGGAAGCTCGGGAGGCACATGATGCGAACAGGAAGGGAGATGAGATTGAATGCACATATTGGAGAATATGAGATGGATCAAGTGATTCTGGATCTAGGATCAGACATGAACATCTTAACAAAGCAGACATGGGAGCACATGGGCAGGCATGCATTGCAATGGTCTCCTATCCAACTACAAATGGCAAACCAACAAAAGATCCTACCTATGGGGATATGATAGGGTATCACAGTAGATATTGAGGGAGCAAGTGCACTAGAAGATTTTGAAGTAATAGATTGTTGATGATAGAAATCCCTACCCCATGCTATTGGGAATAGATTGGGCCACTGACATGAATAGGGTGATAAATATAAAGAATCTGCGCAAGATTATCTTTAATAAAAAGTCTTTGCACATAGTGGTACCTTTAGACCTTGCAGAAGGATCATGCTGCATAGAGCCAGTGCGTGACTACAATAACAACAATGATCTGGACTACATCTACAAGATAACCGCGCAGGACCAAGATTGGGTAAATCCAATCGCTGATGGCTAAATCTCATGGGAGTGCGAAATCTCCTACACATCAGATTCTAATGAGGAGATAGAACAATGGCAAAACTGGTTACATGAAGTAACCACGATCAATTATAGCATGATGATGAAGTCACTGCACTAGGTAGCAATAGAGGTAAGAGATCTGCTAGTGTATGATGGGTTAAGTGAGGTGGATGACTTCTTGAACAAATCTGAAAGAAAAGTGTTGGAATAGAAATGCTTTGACACTCTAAAATGGGTACTACAAGATATAGCCCGTAAGGTGGTGGGGTACACACCAAAGAAGTTTTGAGGACTGGCACAAATGCAGAAGGATGATGCACATGTGGTTTGGGAAGCCTCAGATGCGGTTAAAAGATAAGTACGACGGACAGGATGATCCACGTGCACACCTCGCAAAATGGAAAAAGGTATATAGGGAAGAGCTACAACCTGCATGGGTGCACTTGTTTTGTCATACCCTAGATATTATACCCATGAATTGGTATATAGAGAGGGAGCTCCACCATGGCATGAAAAAATGGGATATCTTGCCTGAGGGAATCCTGCTAACCTTCACATTTGAGGATCATTGGTGGGATACTATTGATGATGCACTACAAGAAGTAAAAGTAGCTATCATTAAAATACCCCAGAAGAAAATGGAAGCGCTTCAGCCTGAATGGGTGACCTAGCTGAGTTGCGCAGTGGAGTGTTACAATGTAAATATTGAAGAAGACGACGAATATCCGTGAAAAGTTAACATTCAAAAAAATGAAGGCTATTGTGAGGTTCAAGGGTCATTGATTGAGGACCATGACATAACCATGCTAATAAAGAAAAAGTAGGTAAACATTGGTATGAAGGCTGAAACGAAGTATGCAACGCTTGGCGACTACTAGGATGACGCTACGGTGGATAAGGTCGCTGAGTTACCCCGCAAGTACCAAGACTTATTCTCGACCAAGATGACAGACTTAAAGGGGATCATTGGCAATTTAGGGATGATCAAGATCACCCTAAAACCTGATGCGAAGCCAGTTAAGAAGAGGCCTTACTGCTTGAATCGGAAGTACAAGGAAAAGGTCTGCATAGAACTAGACAAAATGCTCATAGTTGGAATCAATGAGCCAGTGGAAGAATCCAATCGAGTAAGACCTATGGTAGTGTAGGAGAAGAAGCAGAAGGGAGAGATAAGAATATGTGTGGACCTCATGAAATTGAATGATACATGTGTGCATGACCCATTCCCGACTCTGTTCACATATGAAGTATTAGAAAATGTTGGCGGGCAAGAAGCATATTCTTTTACTGATGGCTTCTTAGGTTACCACTAGATCATAATCGCAACTGAAGATAGGAGCAATACCACCTTCATGATTGAGTGGGGCTGCTTTCAATACACCGTTATGATGTTTGGGTTAAAGAACGCGTCAACCATCTTTTTACAAATAGTTGTTGTAGCATTCAAAGAATATATCCCCAAATTCTTGCAGGTCTATCTGGATGATTGAACTGTATTTGGATTGGTTAAACACCATGTAGCAAGCTTACAATTGATGTTGGATACTTGCTGATGACACCAAATCGTACTGAACCTCAAAATGTGTACACTCCTCGTTACCTTTGGGAACCTCTTGGGACATGTGGTCTGCAAACAGGGACTAATGGTAGACCCCACGAAGATTGCAGTAATTATGAATTTGGAAGCACTGCGAAGTGTTAAACAGTTGTGTGCTACCCTAGGACATACGGGGTACTACAGGAAGCTCATCAAAATCTAGGTCGAGATCACCACACAAATGGAGAAGCTGTTGAAAAGGGATGTCACGTTCTGTCGAAATGATGATTGCATGAAGAACCTGGATGTACTAAAAGAGAAATTGGCCTCTGCTCCAATCCTGGTCTTCCCAAAATGGGATGTGGAGTTTCATGTCCATGTTGACGTGTCATGTATAGCACTAGGAGCAGTGCTAACATAAGAGGGCGGAGAGGGCTTGGATCACCCTATCGCATTCGTGAGTCATAGGTTTTCTAAATAAGAAAAGAAATATTTTGCAACCGAATGCGAGGGGTTGGCTATAGTGTAGACACTCCAAAAATGCTGGCATATTTGCTACATGGACATTTCAAGATGTATACATACCATTCCGTTCTAAAATAATTGGTTAACAAGCCTGTGTTGGGGGGGCACATATGCAGGTGGCTCCTATTGTTCCAAGAATATGACTTTGAGGTCGTGGTGAAGCCTGGATGCCTGAATGTGGGACCAGATCACTTGTCACGTATTGAGACGGGAGAGGAACGGACTAGATTGGAGGAAGGATTACCTTACGCATAACTCTTTTCTGTATGCATAGTGGATGGACACTTTGAAGATATAATCCACTTTCTGACAACGAGAACTAAACCAAAGGAATACTCTGTCCAGAAGAAGAAGGAACTGGTGGTGTGCTCGGTTTATTTTTCTGTCATCACGGGGCACCTATAATAAATTGGAAATGATGAGATACTGCAAAGGTACGTACTTGAATTTTAACAAAGTTAGATCCTTGTGGAAGTGCATGGGGGTGCTACAGGAGGACACTATGCAAGACGAGCGACCACACAAAAGCTTCTCCGTGCAGGGTTATGATGGCCAACCCTTCATTAATATTCAAAAGCACACTATAAGGCCTATGATATATGTCAAAGGACAGGTAAACCATCGCGGAGGAAAGAGATGCTTTTGAATCCACAAATACCGCTACAACCCTTTGAAAAGTGGGAAATCGACTTTGTAGGACCTATAAAACCCGAGGGAAAAATGGGTGCACGATACATTATCACCGCGAGAGAGTACCTGACTCATTCGGTGGAAGTGCAACCGGTCAAAGACTGCACGGCTGCCATGATTAAGAAGTTTTTGTTTGAACACATATTAACTCGATTTGGCTATCCAAAAATCTTAATTAGTGATCATTGTACACATTTCCTAAACGAAACCATCAACACTTAACAGAAGAGTTCCAGGTGTATCGTCAAAAAAGCACACTGTATTACCCACAAGCCAATGGGAGAGTAGAAGAATTCAACAAAATACTAGAGACTATGCTAACCAAAGTCTACAATGTGCAGCGGATCGATCGGGTCGTACGTTTACCTGCAGTACTATGGGCTTATAGGACAATGTGCAAGAAATTGATGAGATAGACACCTTTCCAGTTGGTTTATGGCATGGAAGCTGTCATGCGAATGGAGTATAATGTGCCTACTCTGTGCATAGCAGTGCTCACAAGTATGATGGACCGTGAAGCCCTGGAAGAAAGGCTCGCATAGTTGGAAGAACTTGAGGAGGAACGGTTCCCGGTTGGTTTTCATTAGCAGGTGCAAAAATAGTGTGAGAAGGCCTAGCATGATCACCCTTTTAAGTTGTGCACCTTCAAGTTAAATGATTTAGTGTTGTTGTATGACAGTAAGTTTGATAAATTCCCGAGAAAGTTTAGAATGCATTGGCTAGGACCATACATTGTTAAGGAGGTCACAGACGGAGGTGCGGTACAACTAGTCAAACTAAATGTAGAGTATTTCCCTAGCGAAGTGAATGGTAGCTGATTAAATCCCTACATGAGTGGCTTGACTAAATAACTAGTCGATAGAAGCACAATATTCACACTCCAAGGATCTGGAGGAAGGCACAGGACTATAAACAAATATAGGGGATACAAGCACAAATGTAGAGAATCACATCCGACGCCGCGGTCTCAAAATAATGCATGCGGTAGATCCAGCATATAGCAGCTCAGGGCATTTCCGACCTTGCAGCAGTTCGAGCAGAGTTGGAAGGAATCTGTGTGAAGATCTCCATGCTGATAGAGTGACTCGAGGGTGAGTCATTATGTTTTTTTAGGGGGCTTGTTGGGCATGGAATCCTCCCAAGGCACATTTTGGGGCTTAAAGCCCAATTTTTGACCAAATACTTTTGTAAAAGCTCCGTGAATTGTGGGTGCAGAGAGAAAAATTATGATAGGGTCACAGGGTTATCCACCCTCATTTTATAATGTAATGTCAGCTTAATAGACCTACCCATGCTCCACGGACCATGAGATTGTATAAATAGAGTGAGGCTCTAAGTGTAGAAAAAGGGGCATAAGAGCATGAGAAGTCTAAGTGATTAAGAAAAAGTGTAAAGTGTGTATTTGGGCTGTAGGGTAGGGGAAGGCTCTACAGCTGAGTGCGTAAAGGCCTAGTAGTCCATAACTAAGTGTGCAGACACTTGCAGCTGAGTGTGCAGGCAAGTCGAGTCTGTAACCATTGGAAGAATCAATAAAGAGAAGTTTACCATATTTTTGTGCCTCTTTTCCTGTTTTAATATATGGTTGGGTATAATTTGCTAGTATACTTTTTATTTGTTGTGCGAACTTATATGAATGTTTTATATACCTAATTATAACATAAGACATCAAAGTAAGTGAAGGTAATTAACTGTTATAGGAATATAAGTAAGATTTCAGGTAATAGCACAGAGCGCAAGCTCTAGTAGCATGAAGGCATTGTATTAGGGCATGAGGAACAGGGAAGTGCGCGAAGTGACCTACGCATAGGGATAAATAGTGGGACCAATTGAACCTCTCAAACATGTCAAAGGTGAGGAAATATGGTTCTAGCACCCTCCCATACTACTTTGGGTGATACCTTAATCTGCACTCCGCGGACTATTGACGAAAGGGCTAGTAGTATAGGGATTTGTTTGGCTAATTAACTCCAAACCTGGGTCAGGCCCCAACAAGCCAACAAATGGTTGCATTGTCGGGATCTGAACCTGGGTCTCTCAGGTGAGAGCCGAGTATCCTAACCATCTGGACTACAATGGAACCTTGTATCAATCACAAGTTCTGCGCTTGTCACTTGCACCATCAATCAGTCATGTTGAACATGTTTGTCTAGATGGTTTGTTCATTTCGCCATCCAGTCATGCCAGTGTGTGTTCATATGATCACCTATGCATCTTCCGATTGTTCACACACTTAGTCATTTTACTGAAGTTTTGACCACTAAACTCCCCATTGACAATCAAACCATCACCCTACTTTCGACTCAATTTATTGTCAACCAGAATAGTGCAGAAACACCAAGCTAACCTTTTCAAGTTGCGCTTCCCACAAGCAATTCAATCAACTCTCATGCTAGCCACCCGGATAGTCGGACCCTGCAGTTAACCCGAGACTGACTCCCCTAAAAAATTTCATGGAGGCCAATGACCTCACCTACTCAACTAACTGAGAAAATTCCACAAATAGGCTAGACAAACATTAAGTGCCTATGCCCATCACCTTCAAAAAATTGAGCAATTTTCCCATTGAGTCATCCGTATGGTCGACCGGCTTCTCATCCAAGAAATTGTGTAGTTTTCATGAGTAGGCCTTCCACTACCCATTAGTCAGCTTAGCTCAAAAATTTCATAGAGATGATCAATAGGTTGGCCTCAATGCATTTCCTTGCCAACAGCTCCTAGTAAAAGACTCCTAATTCCCTCTAGGAATTTCACAGTTTCTATTGCCAATAATTGAGCAGCCAAATACCAGTTCCCTCTAGGAATTGTGTAGTTTTGGTTGTCAATGACCCAAACAACCAACTGAAAGTTCCCTATGGGAATTGCATAGTTCTGGCTACTAGTAACCCCAACATCCAACTAGCAGTTCCCTCTAGGAATTGCGTAGTTCTGGCTGCCAGTCTCCCGGGTAGTTCCCCCAGAAAACTGCATAATCCCTGCCTGCTGACCCTTCATGTAGCCTCGCCTGTTCCTCTGGAAAATTGTGCAAATTTGGTTGTCTAGCCCTCACTGACTATTCATTCTAGAAAATTCACATAGCATGCCTACCTTTCCCTCATGTAGCTCGAACTATCCCTCCCAAATTGGACAATTTTTCCTCTTAGTCGAGCTAGACCTTGTAAATAGTCAATGTCAACTCAGATTGCTTGTCTCCATCACTCGGTGACTCTTACACACTTTTCATCAGCAGTGCCTGGAGCCATCATCCCACTTTGCAACCTTGCTACCTCTTCCAGTCACCTGCATCCAAAATGATCATGTGTCATGGTAGACTAGGAGGTTTTGGATTTGATGTCGTCTTGTCATGAGTGACTTCACGTATAGGTACACCAACAAACATGTCAAGACAATGAACGGGATGAACAAAGGGAACACATGCAGACGGACAGATTCACCAATGAATGAGTGAATGAAGCATTTGAAGTGGACGAATGCAATGAACGTGTACCTTCATGAATAGTTGAGCCTGTCAAGCCTTCTAGCATGAAATCAAGGAATGAAATGCTAAAGCTTCATTAAGCGAACGAAAGACTGTTAAAGACTCCACGCACTTCACCATTCAGAGGCGAAGCTATGATACAACATGAAGACATCCATCACTTAGTAGCATTGTAGCTTGACATGTACTCCAACAGCAACATGAGTGTACCAGCACTGTCATGTCAAGTCATGTCGAGTCATGTCACCCACTTCTCCACTATGGGCTATGATGTCAATAAATGTGATGTAACGTGGAAGTCGAAGAGACCCACTTGTTGAACATAGAGTCATGTAAATGAAAATTCATGGAAGTCGAATAGTCATGAGGGTAGTTGAAAAACCATAAGGGTTTGTTTCACCCTTGGCTATAAATACCCCCTCATTTGTACATGAAAGGATTTTTCACCTCATCTCCTCCCATAGAGCCAAGAGAGTATGTAATATTTTATTTAATGAGTAACTATTGGTTTCAATTCCCCGCTGACAGGGTTATTGATGTATGGTGTAATGATGTATCTTGGAACTTTCTCTTAATTCAGAAGCCTGTTAACAGGCTAGCACATTTTCACACATGTATTATATTTTTTATAAGGTTGATCTTTAACATTGGTAATTCATGTTTCTTTAATGTGTGTTCTACATCTAAACTATTTCATTTGTTGTACTGCATAATCTATTAATAGAAAAGTGTTGTATATGTTGTTAATGATGTCTTGTCTATGTCAACTGCTCTGTTAGACATTAGACAAGCCTTTCACATGAACCTTGTTGTAACAACCATTGCACTCATTCAAACTAATCCATGAGCATTGTACGTGTTATCTTACCTTGTATTTTGTGATTGCCACATCTGAGTGGACTGCTCTGATGGAAGCCGTGTATGTCCTCTTGTGTTGTGTGTTCCTAGCTGAGTTGGGACTGATCCCTTTCAACCTAGAACTCACCTTCACTCTCTTCCCCTCACAGTGAAGGAACCATTGATACAAGTACACTTACACTCACCAATAACATGAACCTCACTTCCCTAAGACAAAGTAGACCACTCTCTTGTGCTCACAAGCAAGTGTTGAGGAAAATCCTTAAGACAATGGCAACCGAGCCATCATACTGGATGGGACTCCCACACCAAATGGTGTGAGGTCTAGTTGGGACTTCATACCAGGGTGATCCCCTGAATGTTGTTAGGTCTAGCACTGTCAACAGAATCCTAAGTATAAACAACCACATAAAAGTTTTCCCTGAAGTCTATTGTCTTAACTCTAGTATTATGTGCATAAACGAGAGGATCGAGACCCTAAAAAGGTGACATAATGTTATTTTTTTATCTCCATAATAGGGATGAAAAGCCTCAAAGAATTGCACACTCATTTTATGGTGTGGTCTAATCCTAAAGGAGGTTGAATCTAGCCTTATGTTGTGTATACGGGTGTGAATTTTGGGACGGGGAGAAGGGTTTTCATAGAATGAAGGAAGAAGGGTAAGAAAAGGGTTGATTCACTAGAGATTAGATGCTAGTTTGATGGGTTAAAGTCTTCCCTATTAAGGTGGTTTAGGATAGTAAGTTGAATCCTATGTATAGTCACTTAAATGTTTTAATGTGACGATGAGGATGTTGAAGTATCATTGTATAGTATAGTGATATTTGAAGTAGAAATCCACTATTAGAAGGAGAAATTGAGGAGATTATTGTAGAGTGACCTTGATGTGATAAATCACTGTGTGAAGGAAGATGTGTTGAGCTCAACTGTGAAAGGATTTTGGAGGAGAAGAATTATTGTGAGCAATTGAGGTATAGGTATTGGAGTAGTTGTATTCTCTACATGTATAGGTAGCAAAGGACTTGCTAGGTGTGCAAGACAAGTGGACTAAAAGTGTTGATGTAAGCATTGCTTAAGCAAGTATGTCATGTTTGTTCTTGTTGCTAGGTAGATTCACAGTTAAGTGTTGTTGATATCAAACCTTAGTTTTCCTTATATTAGGGTGAATTGTAATGACCATGATCTCTAGTATGGGATCCCTATGTTTCTTGTATCAAATTTTAAGTCTTTGGTCTACAAAATATTGTGTACTTTGTTGATTCAATGGTATTACATTTTTTTTGTGAAATGTGCTTGGATTTGTGGTATTTCAATGTGTTTGTCATCATGTTTTATACATAGACCTTATTTTGAAGTACTAAGGAAAAATCAACATGGTATCAGAGCTACTTTGAAGTGACATATTAATCAAAGTATGCACAATGAATAGCTCAAGAGGGAGTCAGCTGCCTTCTTGTTGATGGATTAGCATCATGGTGAAGTTGGTCACTAGTATGAGGTATGAAGATAGATTGGATGGTTTTGACAACTATATTCCTCAGAAGGAAAGAATAAAACAGGTCTTGTAGTGAACAATATATTGTACTTTTCCAACAAGGAGGTTCAAAAATCGAAAAACCCTAAGGAGTTGGAAGTACATGAAGAGTTTGGTGAAAAGGTTGTTGTTAACACCAAAAAATTGTACACTTTCTAGTACAATCTAGAAGACATTAAAAATGTCTAGCAAAATGTAAAGGCGAACACTTTTTCAGTCAAATACATTACGAAGTTTAAAAAAAATCAAGGTTATCCTAAGGTCCAAAGTTGATAAAGGAAAAGAAATTAAGGTCACACGTACATTTCTTGGATAAATGTGTGCATGCATCATAACCTCCAAAATATGCATGGTGGCAGAAGAGGATGACTCAGTGATCCGAGACCACGTTACACACTTGGGGATGACTCTCTAACATGAGATTAGTCTAGTATAGCCAAATTTTAGTTGCCTTGGAGATATGGAGCCCTCAATGGAATCCTCTTGTCCTACTCATGTGTATTTATCATACATGTACCAAGAGAGGGAAGAAGGATTCAAAAAACTCTATATAAACAGGCCATGGGTGAAAAAAAACATGAGGCATTGTTATGGTGGCCAAATTGTTGTTTGAGAAAACCATCATTGCATTGTTGAAGCCAAGGAAGTGAAGAGCACTAGCATGTTGGCCATATTTCTTCTAAGAAACCCAACACCTTAGGGAGATAAGAGGAATCCACCATTGGAGAGACTTCACACTTCTTTGAGGGAGAGGAGAAACTTACAAAGATATTGAGGAAAGAAACCCCCTTGTTGAGGAATTTTTATCTCCATAGCTCAAAGAATTCTCTTAAAGTGTCCAAGATTCTAATTGTATTCAACCTCTACCACCAAAAATCAATGAAGGGAGATTTTTCCATGTATTATTGATGTCTTTGCTCCATTAGAGAATTTTTTTATTTATGTACCTCTTTGTTTAATTTATGTTAATGTATGCATTGTTTCCACTACTTACAATGTTTTTTTTATTTAAGGCTTTCCACTAACAACACCAATTTTGACTATGATCCTTTCCATGGAACAATCCACTGCTAAGGGGGTGTCTTTTGGTACATTTGTGCTCCAAAAACAATACAACAACTATGATAATCATCTTATATAGTGTCAAATATCACTTAATACCTCATATATCAAAGAATAAGGTTGCATGAGAGATGTGGAAAGCTCTTAATACTTGTTCCAGAATAAGAACGAGAACTAGTTGTTGGTATTAAGAGACAAGTTGAATAACATAGAGATGTTTGATGGTGAAGGTGTAGCTCCATCTCAAGTTCGATATGAGCTAATTTCTATTGTAGATAACATTCCAAATTTTGAGCTAGTTAGGACATATTTGAAGGTATTTATAGAGGAATGGAAGCCATTTGGCAAAGGGATTGTTTCATGTGATAAGCTTCGAGACTGGAACAGGTTATGTGACAACTTCATCCAAGAAGAACTACGAGACAAGGATCTTTGTATGAAGAATAAGTCTAATGAAGATAACATGGCTCGTGCATGGAAGATGAAGAGAAAAATAAATAAGGACTTGAGAAATTTGAAGTGTTATACATGTGGTGAGTATGATCATTGTGTGAGAAATTTGTGTGCCTGAAAATAAGGGAGACAATGAGAAGAAGAAAGAGATATATGGGGTTACTACATCTTTAGGTGAGCTAGATAAATTCCCAAGAACGTTAGAGGAAGAACTTTCTTTGATTTCTCATTTCTCTAAGGGTACCATTGATGAGCATGCATGGTATGTAGATATTGGAGTGTAAAATCATATGAAAGTTTGCGAGAATTTTTTGAGACTCTAACTGCATGGGACTCAAAGTTACACGTGGAGGTTAGAAACAAGAGTTAGAAAGTTTTCAAAGGGTTAGATGTTATTTCATTCATGATGGATTCAAGAGGGTTTCTATGAGTTAAAGATGTATTGAGGGTATTAGATCTCAAGTACAATATTTTTTCTATCTCAGTAATCAAGGAAAAAGTGTTTGAGGTGATATTATGAAATGGGGAAGCAATACTCAGGCACAGAGGCTCTAAATTTGTTAGAGATATAACTAGATTTAGGGAGAATGGTCTATATAAGAAAATGGGAAAACATATATATCATGGGAAGAAGTAGGTTCTTGAGACTCAAAATGAGTCAAGCTTGAGTGGGAGTTTGCATGTTCAAAGGGAGAAACCACAACCCAAGAAGAGTTTATGGTCAGTTAGGACTAAGGAGACTTCTATAGTTGGTAAGAAGAAATGTGGAATGGGATAAAGGCCAATCATGAGAAGAAGAGATGAAAGGATTCTGGTGGCAGTCACACTACTGAGGATAGTGTGGTTCATTCTATGGGGTATGATGCAATGGTGGATGCCAAAAATTGGGTTAGTGTTGTTGATGAGTTACTTCTGAATAGTGGAAGTACCTCTATCACTTAGAGGGAGTTTTGAGAGGTGTATATTTTGAGGTAGTCCCACAACCCTTGGGCTAATGGGTTCCTTGGATTTAACCCATGAAAAAGATTTTGTATGGGAATTGTACCCAAGTGGTGGGCTTTGGACCCAAAGTTGTGTGCCAAAGACCTAAGTAAAAATTCATTTTTTATTCTATTGGATGCATGAGGTACACCTTTCATGGGTTAAAGGTAACCTAAGGCTTAAATGAAGAGGGAAAAATTCAATGAGAATGATTTTGTTTCTTATTTTAAATTGTGTTTGAGCATATAGGCTCAAGTCATATTAGGTAAAAGTAATGATTCTTGGTGGAAAATTGACTCCACCAAGAAAACTATAATAAGAAATGAAATTGAGTTCATTTAGCATCCAAGATAGAATCACATCTCAAAAAATTATCTACCCAAGAGAGAAAGTTACTTTGGGAGAGTTGTAGACCTTAAGGAGGATTGAACTTGGAGAATTTTATGGTCTATCTCATGTATGTTTGAAGGCTGCATTTTCCCAAGCATAAGTTGAAATTCTATGTGTTTTATGTGCCTAAAAGGAAGCATGTACTAGAAGATTTTAGGTCATATTTCTATGATTCTTTCTTCCATAGCTAGGGCCCCTTTTAAGTATAATCAACCACATTAACATCTTACCTAAAGTATATTTTATTCACTCTAGTGTTTTGTTCATAAAGGAAAGAGTGGTAGAGCCTCAAAGAATTGCACATTAGTTCTGTGGTGTGGTATGATCCTAAAGGAGGTTGAATATAGCCTTAGGTTTTGGATAGGGGTTTGGATGTTGGGTCAAAGACAATGGTTTTCACAGAGTGAAGGAAGAAGGGAAGGAAAGGGGCTTATTGATTACAGATTAGATGTTGAGTTAATGTGTTCAATTCCTAACATATTAAGGTCTGTTAGGATAGTAAATTAAATCATGTATATAATCACTTCAATGTTGTCAATGGACTGCAAGGAGGCTAAGTTTCAATGCCTATGTATAGTGACATTTGAAGTAGCAATCCATTGTTAGAAGGAAGATATGTGGAGCCTAGTGTACAATTCTTTTGATGTGACAAATCACTGTGTGAAGGCAAATGTGCTTAGATGAAGTGTACAAGGGTTTTGGAGGAGAAAAATTCTTGTGAGCACATGAGGTAGAGTTATTGGAGAAACAATATTCTTAGCGTGTATAAGTGGTAAATGACCGACCAAGTTTTCAAGACAAGTGGACTGAAAGGGTTGGTGTAAGTACTTCTTCATCAAGTATGTCAAGCTTGTCCTTTTTCTTCGGCAAATTGATAGTCAAGTGTTGTTGACATCAAGCACTAGTATTCCTTGTATCATGGCTACTTTTAATTTCCATGGTCCTTGGTATGACAACCTTGTGTTTTTTGTATTAAAATTGTAATATAAACCAGTTTTGTGTCTGCAAAATATTGTGTACTTTGTTGATTCAATGTTGTTACATTTATGTTGTGCATTTTTCTTGGAGTTGTCTTATATCATTGTGTTTTTTATCGTGTTTTATAAATAGACCCAATTCTGAAGTGCCAAGGAAAAGTTAACATTTCAATGGAGGGCTGAATTTAATCCCAAACAAAATTATGTTTAAAAATATCTCTATTAGTGAATCATCTTAATTTTGAGGTAAATATAAATATCCACCATATTTCCTATGAATATGTTCCATTGGATGACCTCCTTATCTTCCAAACCTTATCCTTTACTATATTAAATGCATGTCGCCATAAAGTGCCTCTACCTAATTATGTATCATCTACAAGATGATTAAAATTCTATAAGCTTATCTCTTCTTTGATACTTTTAGAAACAATGAGTTTCTTTTCACACCCTATCCAAGGGTTAACCCATATCCTTATGTGTTTGTCACTGCCTACCTTCTAAATCATCTAGTTCCCTAAAAGGGGGAAGCATAAAACCAATATTTTCTACATAATTTAATCACTGGAAACATATTTATTCTTAATCCTTATAAATTATTCTATAAACAAAGGATCCATATATTTGGTTTTAATAAGCTACTTCCACACATCCTCATTCTTGATCATTATACATGGGCTTATTGCTACATAGGCTCTTTCTAAGTGATGATTATTTTTTTAACCCCTGACCTCAAACAAGTATTGGTTTTGGAATTCTTATCCATTTTATTAAGGGAATCCTTATTTCCTTTCTTTCATTTTGTTAGATACCTATACCAATAGGTTTCATATTTCATGATTGGAGATCAAAGGTCCAAATATGCTCTGCTTTGATGATGCAAAGATCACATATTTCCTCAAAAGGACTAATGCTTGTCTTAGTTTTGACATGAACTTAATTTTGCTGGATGGTCCAACAGTCTAATCTGGATCATGCCATGTTTTCAATTTACTTGTTGTAGAATAGAGAATGTAATCTGTCCAAACTGTTTAATCTTGGTAGAT
>APFE030711997.1:102240-156335 GCA_000404065.3 Pinus taeda
CACCTCGTTTCTTTCACACCAGTCAGCTCAAGTAAAGAATTCTTAAATGCTCTTTGATTAGCTGTTCATTGTTTCACACTCAGTCTTTACACGTTGTTTTACAGTATACCTATAGGCCCTGCAAACACATCTACATTTCAGTCAAGATATCAAGGGAACAGCACTCAAAGACCCCATTGCCCAATGGGCTAGTTTTCCTGAACACAGAGCCTAAGAGATATCAAAAGCATCCTCCCCAACCAGACATTCCAATAACCAAAAACACATATCCTACCTAGCCTAAAACCTTCACTGCAAGCAGTGACCATACCACATAGAGAGAGCCCTCTCTGACTGCAGCTGGGCTAGAAGCTGCAGCCCAAAGTTGGTTAGTGGTTACCCCGGCCGTATCCTCTTGGGAGTCAAAGAGGACAACCTGGGTGTTAACACATTTCATATAAAAGAAAAATCTTCATATTCCTATAGTGTGCTAAGGAGTGCGAATAAACAAGGGTAGCTTCCACTACTAATGTTATGACAATTATCCAACCCCACATAAATTACTAACAAGAATACCATTTGAAGACTTTTATCTCTATAATTTTGTACAATTGGATCCAATCTATAGAGATATATCCATTGGATTTTAGTGGATTGAACGAATTCGGTGGTTAGTCAACTGGCCACCCTCAACCAGTTACACCGCTTTGTGGGATCCGAATGGGCTCAGTTACGTCTGGACTCACCAACGAGCTGTGTAGCCGACACGTGTGGAGTGTCGAGTCGCTGAAAATTAGTGAACTGACAGTGGTGGCGGTGGTTAATGGTAGAGGGGAGGTAATGGCGGCCAGGGACATGCAGGAGAATGATGACCATGACGATGGATAACGGTTCAGTCCGGCCACCTCACCCCCTCGCCACAAATTGCACCACAATTCAAAATTCTTGTCTGAAAGGCTCACACATCCATTGTTCACTCGCATTTGTAACGTCCTGGCCGAAGTACTCATCCTCTACTTCCATAATCCATTAACCCGAGCTTTCCGGCCAGTTTTGAAGTCCTCCTGCATCCCGAGCTAGTTCAGAAGTGGAGTTACCTCCTACAGAAGCTGATAAGCATCCTACAGGAAGAAGTTCCATAGGAAGTATGGCACAACCTCCTGGAACAGAGAAACCTAAGATTTTCTTCGACAAATTTGGAGTTCCGAAAGAGGTAGGCTCGAAATACACTTTCCCTGCATGGTATATTTCGAAAGGTGGTGAATTAAACTGTCTGAAGTAGGGATATTAGAGACAAGTCTTCCTATGGGTCAAGAATAGCAGTTTGCCTATGTAATTACATGGAATTTCGCAGTCGGTCCTGTGTCAACATTCTCCTCCAAGGTTCCTGTGAAAAAATTCTCCTGTAGAAAAGATAAAGCACTGAGAGGGCTAGCCTATATATAAAAATTTTAAGTTGCATGTTTGCATGTATACTGGGAGAAAAATTGAGGTGTTGTACCCTGTCTATGGAAACAAAACTCCCCCCTCCATACACAAACAATCGAGTTTGGGAAACAAAATCACTAGAGCCAGGGAATTGGTGCGGAGTTAAAATATAAACACCTGGGAGATCCTTTCTTGAAGTCTGAAGGAGGAAAACATAAAACAACACTCACTTCTACTCAGAGCATTTAAACAGAACACTCCTACCATGCTAGGAGGGTTTATCAGAAATGAACCCTCAGATTCCAGGAAATTACATGAACATCCCGCAGTAGTGGACCTCTTCACCCGTGCCAATTGGATGACCTTTTGTGATAAAATCTAGGGGCATGATGATGAAATAACGGACAAATTCCTGATGTATCTGCAGCCTAAATAAAAAACACTGGCCACTGTAAATTTCAGAGGGTTGACCCTGCAGCTTACCCCTAAACTCATTGGTCAGGTCACTGGTCTGCCATTATGGATACCCTGGAGCAAAGAGGAGAGAGAATTAGGCCAAAAAGCCAAGCAATAATTCTTCCTACCAGAGGAACAGTTTGCAGAAGATAAGAACGGGGTAAGGAGGGCTAGTTTACATCCTCTGTGGAGTGAAGCCAGTCTCCAAATTATGAAATACATTACCTGTGAGGGGCGGTTTAGTATTGTTTACAGCTATCATTTCTGGTTGCTAAAAGAACGAAGACATGGGTTGGATTTACCCCCAGAGTAGAAGTTAAGAATACCCTATTTTCTCTTGCAATGATTGATTGAATGTGGCACAAAATTGAAGGAACGGACACCGGATCAGGTAGCCCATCATGGGCTCATCAAAATCCTAGTGGAAGATGCCCTCCATGCTTACACTGTCCCCCTCTCCTAGGAAATTTTCCGCAACATGTCTAGAGATGACGATATAAGGATTCTAGCCGAGGAACTCACCTCATCCAGCAATGAAGAAAGGGAACACGCTGAGGCAAGAGAGAAATCCAGCGGTAAGGGAACACAAGTTAGACCACCACAGAAATAACAAGGAGAGAAACAAGAGAAAGGCCAAGTTACTGAACCTAAAACTATGGAAGTAGCAATGGCACAAACACCTAGGGAGAAACTACTGCAAAGTAGAGCAAAGAAGACTGAAATAGCCCAAACAAAGGAGGTCACAACCAAGGCAACCAAATAAAGAGTTAAAAGGAAAGACCCGTGCAACTAAACAGGCCGCAATAGTTTCTACAGGAAGTCTGGGAACAACTTCTACAGGAAGTCTAGAAACAACTTCTACAGGAAGTCTGGAAACATCTTCTACAGGAAGCCTAAAAACAGTGTAGAAGAAGGAGAGGTCTCCTGAGATTCTGGCCAGGGAGGCAGCAACGGTGTTGGCTGCCTTAAGCACAACCCTAGAGCAAAAAGGGAAGTCAAAAAGGGAGCCTTCTATGTATTTTAAGGCAAGAAGAAGCATGCAGATAAAAACTAGAAGACCCCAGTCACAATCAAAAGAACCAATTACAATTGTGGACACCCCAATTAAACAATAGGAAAGGTCTCCTCCAAAGGCATCCATCATCTATGAACGGGTAAGCCCGAAGACATCCACCTGCAAGGAAAAGGTTAAAATGTTGGACACAAAAACCTCTCTATAGGATGCTGAAACAATTCTACAGGAAACGATGGCTAGGCTAAAGAAGACCGAAGAGTTGGAAGTAAAGGTAGTCAAATCATCCCAGGAGGAAGAAAAAACTGAGGAAATTGAGAAACCAAGCCCCCAGCCCAACTTGGGCTCCTACTATAACTTTCTAGAGGCGAGAAGTATAATCCCCCAAAAAATTGCAGTGCCACTCTTCTTTGCACTGGAGGAAGAGAGAGTGAGAACCCACACTTGGATGAAAATCACCAAGTCCAAGGGTGTGGCAGATATAGGTCCCTTGGAGGAACAACTCAAAGAGGCAAGGAAAGAATTGGCTTTGGTACGACATGTAGAAAGTAGCCAGCGGGCCAAGCTACAAGAAGAAAATTAGCTGCTCAAACAATAGCTACAGTTACAGGGACACTTTAAGGAAGACAAACCCCACACCTTGGGAGAAAATAAACAATAGAAGGAGCCCACAATAAATAGAGAAACCACTGGTGAATAGCAGAAGAGAGATGGGTTGCAAGCTGAAATAGAGGCACTGACTAGATAGCTACAGGAAAAGGAATTGCAAGTAGCACAAGAGATACAGTCTCTAAGGTAACAGGTGCAAGAAAAGGAGGCTCAACTGGCCTGCATGGCCAGCTGGGCAGAGGAGGCAATACAGTGTAGACAACCTACCAAAACATATGTCTTATACCTCAAGGAACAATGGTTGCAGTTCCAGATCAACACTTTGGCCCAAAGGGGCATTACTCCATTCCAAAACTACCACCAATTCATGGTTTTATGTGATAGCAGGTCATTAGAGGACAAAGGCAAGCTATTAGAGTTCTACCTACACAACTTGGCCCTTTCCAACATGAACTTGTGGGACCCCAATGCTGCAGTAGGGGACGTGCAACTTATGGCCATGGCCTCTTGGCTAAGTCATGAAGAAAAGAGAGTAGCAGAGGTCTGAAATGTTATGGACAAGGAATTGAAGGAACCACTAATGATAAGAGTAGAGCTGGAGGATCCCTCAGCACTGATACATGCCCACCAACACTTGGCAAATAACTCCCGGGCCCTACCAGATTACATTGACTGTCAAGCCCAAGCCATAGCCCATTTTGAGGACATGGAGAGGTTGTTGGAGGATGACCGTGTTCATGCCTGCACTCGGAGGTGGAACACACTGCCTCACAACCTAAACATTAGAGAATACCACACCCCAACAAGGATGGCAGAGGCCTTGGCAAGAGTAACCCTCTACAAATAGTCCATGTAGAATCTTCAGGTCAACTGGATCGGCCTAAAATTCAGTCCTCCCTTGCTTTTGGGGCTATTAGAAGGAGTCAAGGAAGAGGAGGAACACAAGCAGTGGGAAGAAGTGGAAAGCAAAGAAGGATTTCATGATCGTGCAGAAGATATCACTTCAGAGGCCTGGGATGTGAGGGAGGCAGTCAAGGCTATCAAGGATGATGAGTTGGATTAGTTGCTCGAGGTCGAGCAACCCATTTAGCAGGGGGACGATGATGAGCCCCAGAATTGGTAACTTATTGGGCTCATTTTGCCTAATTTTTCTTGATCAATCCACCATTTTTCATAGTTTATGCATGTTATTTGAGTATGTTTATGTTATTTGCACGAATGAGGGTGGTCACTTTACCAAGAAGGCTAATACATGGTTATTTCAAGTTTTTGGACAAATTTTGGAACAAAGCCAAGCAATTATGAGCTAGATGACAGCCAAGCATGAAGGAACAAGGGTGAGCATTCATAGGGAGGATGTATCTTACATTAAATGTCCCTTCCTCAGAATCTCCACCCTCAACTCGGAGCTCAGCAGGCCACCAAAACGAATCCTAAAGGCAACCGAGCAGCTTGGTGACAAGTGACTGTTTACTGGTAGTTGGAGCAGTCGAGCCCCTTGAGTTAAGGAGGGCTGTTGAGGCCCCTCGTAGGCATAAATAGGAACGCTTTCAGCCTTCATAGTTTACTTTTTGGACTATTGTTATTTTGCACTAAGGTGATGCTATTTTCTCAGCTCATTTTCGTAGTTGTTGTTGTGTAAATTTCTTATGAACACGACTATTTTTGAGTAATGGAAAGAAACTTTATTTGGCTTAGGAGCCTGCAGCTCTTGGGGTTGGGCCCAACCCAAGTGCCAAGGCTTCCTTCATGTACTGTTATTTGTTTTTATATCTTTGCAAAATAGTTTTTGTTAAATAGATCAACATCTTGCTGGTTACATAGGTCACGGTTGATGATTAGATAGGCTTTTTATGTTCAGATTTAGTTGGTAGATTAGTAACAAGGAAGATCTCCAGAAAAAGGCCATCAAGCACCTCTGATCTCACCTCTCCCTCAGTGGGATCGTGAGCTGGGACAAAGGTGACATTGCTGCCAACAAAAACACTGTCTTTGCATCACCATGCAATTAGTAGTGTTGGATTCTTAGTTTCCGAACTTGATATCAGTTTTGATTGCATGCTTAGGGTTACGATTACTTAGTTGCATAGTCATTTCACCTGATTTCATTGCAAATAAACTTCTGTTCCATTTCTTTGCTACTATCTAGCTTAGAATAGACTAACATAACTAGGCCTTTGATTTTCCAAGTGTTTGGTTGTCCAGTTTGAAAAACCACCTGTAGAGCACATATTAGCCTTCTTCATCTGCCCATACTCCATCAACTCCACCTGCTCCATCCTCCACTTAGAACCCTTACCTCACATTTGCCTCATTTGCTTACTTTCCCCTGATTCTCATCTTGTTGTGCAACATTGTTTCATCCCTCCTTGGAAAAATCTAACCATCTGCGCGACTCCTCAACTCCATCCACCAAGTCTTGGACCTCCTCACACCCCTATCACACCTCCATACTCATTCCTCCACCTTTTTCCCTCCATCAATCCTCCAAAATTCCATTTCTGAACATCCTGTAGAAAATTACAGACATCCTGTAGAAATTCCAGAACATCCTGTAGAACCCCTGCAGACTTCCTATAGAAGCTCACGAAAGCAGTTTCTTGAAAGCCAAACTCTATGAAACTATTAGGAAGGGTTCTAGGGACCCCTTATGCCCTCTCTGAACCTTCCCATCCTCCTACAAGCATTTCCTCTCGCCGATCCACCTCTGCACAGTCAAAAACAGTGAAAGCACATGCATGATAAATCTGACACCTCAACCAAAAATACAAAAAGATGTTTTCTTCAGATAGAAGTAGCTTAGACACATGTATTTTACTTTCCTATAAGTAATCGCATCTCTTTCAGTAGCTTGCATTCTCTTTTTCGCACCAGTAGGGCTAGCTGGTAAAACTAGGGTTTTCCTTTCCTTTCAACGTTTCAGTTTCTTTCTGCAAGTAGATTAGCTTCCCTTGAGTTAGCTTTCATCCATTAGTTAAAAAGCTTCCTCTTAGAGCTCATAGAAGTTGGCTTAAGCCCCTAGCGGACTTGTGCCAACTGACCAAGTGACAGCTGCGACAAGAGCTAGTACTTGTGCATACATCACCGTCGCTTCCAAGTTTGTTATGAACTACCAGATTGATATAAAGTAAAGAAGGGAGTCCCAGGAGTTGCAACAATATTGCTGCAATACTAGAGCCCACCAATGAGGAAGGCCTCATCAATCGAAGGTTGGATTCATGCTTTAAGCACTACCTCCTTTTGGCATGCCACATCACTTGTTCCTTCAACACCTTCACCTGTTGTAGCTTCACTAGCCACTAAGTGAGGATCACTATCTGTGTCATCCTATGCACACTGTCATGTTGCATTTTAAGCTCCCGTGCCTCTATTTCCAGGAATTGTATGGTGGGATCATCCTATAAGGAAGTGAGGACCCTGAAGGATTCTTCCAATAGAGTTGTACAGGTCTGCACTTGCTATCCTATTTCCTCCAACACCTTTTAGATAGCGTCAACGCGTTGTTCCCAAACTTTTGCGGGTGTGTACAACTGTGCCTTTAATCATAGTTCGACAATATATAGGTTGAGGTCTAGCTGGATCCTCGTTGCTTGCTTCTTTCCCTAGCAGAATCCACTAGCCAATTTGTGAATTTGCACTCCTATTGGTAGGTTGGTCGCAATTTCTAGCTGGCGACATGCTTCCTCTACAATTTGATCTAGCTACTGATTCTGCACCAATGCTTCATCCCGTTGTATGGTAAGCTACGTGATGTTGATTAGTTGTTCACTGAGCATTTTCATTGCACATCCTTCCCTAGCACGGAATTCTGCTATCTCTCCATCTTGTAGCTGCTATAATATATCTTGTGGAATGGCAACCAAGTTTAGGCCAAGTTCCTTGATTCAGCCCACCGCAACTCTGTCCTCCGTGTTGTCTGTTGTCAGTGCTCCTTTTAGCAACACTAAAATGCTGGCCATTTTTGCCCGCAACAGCTGCTCTGTTGCCAATGTACCTACGGCATTGTAGGTGACTACCATTCCTTCTTGTGGGGGCCACACCTAAAGTCCCTGTAGTTGTGCCCTGAGGGCCCCTAACACATTCTGCTACTCCATAATTGCTTCCTAGAGCACTTCCTTGGTGTCTTCGTGAACTGTGTCACGAATTTCGTATAGGTCACCCTCTGTCAGTGTAATAGATTCCCCATCTAGCTTGGAAGCTTTGGTCTTCTTCCATGGCCTTGTTCGTTCCATACTGCGCAACCATTTCAGTTGTGTAGATGTCATGCTTGGGTTTGCACCTTCCATTGTGTCATATGTCCCTTATCATATGGTTAGGTCCAAGCCTCTTTCCTCCTGTGTCGTGGTGCCCCAGCAGCTACTTCTTTTTTGGTGGCCTTGGCCTGCTCTGTGGCAACCTTCGTTGCCTCACGGGAAGCCCTTGCCTCCTCGGTGAACTGCTCGTTCCACTTCTGTTGTGCCAGCAACTTGGCAACATCCTTCTGTATTGCTATCTCATCGCACACTATCAGATCCAGGGTCCGCCATTTAGGTGGACATGAGTCGAGCACCACAAAAATAGCATCGTCCATTGCAATGAAAGGGATTTTGGTCCAGTTCTGCTCTGGATCCTTCCGCAGCTTGATATACACATTGTGCATATCTGCCTTAAAGTCTGCAAAGCTCCGCAGACTGTCATACATCGTGGGGCATAGGCACGGCCTTTTGTTGATCCACATTCGAATGCTTACCTCCATGAGTACCCAAAAGATCTTAGTCTCGCGGATGCGTGTGGCATCCTTTTTTGCCTAGAGCAATGTGTATTTTGCTACCTTTGGCAAGTCTTGTTCAAGAGGAGGAAAGTGACTGTGCTTAGGCAATTCCCCTGCAGCCAACAAGATGGATAAGAGCAACCACACATCGTGGAAGGTGTTAGCTCCTGCTGCAGAAGGTATTCATTTTTCATGATTGGCATTTCACAGGCCAAATATGTCGTACTTTGCTTGCTGCAATGCTCCATATTTGCTCAAACAATCTCCAAATGATGAAGGCTACTTCAAGTTCATTCAATTGCCTTCAAATTTTGTAAAGTTATCCCGGTATCGCTACTTTAGTTAAAGGGAGGTCCAAACAGTTTAATCTTGGTCTCCCTAGGTTTAAATTTCATGTTTTAGAATATAGAGGTTGTAAATCTGTCCAAACAGTTTAATCTTGGCAGATTCTTAGATAGGTAGAGAAACAGACGAGCCCAACAGCTTAATCTGGGCTCCAGAAGAAACAAGGGTAGTATGTAGATAGGAAAGCATCAAAAGAAAAATGAGTGATGGGTTTGCAAGTCTAAGTGCACCCCCAAACAAAAGAAGAAAAAATGCTAGGCAAGTAGGTTGGGTAGGTAGTTCTGAGGCTGCTGAAATTGCTGACCAGTTCCAGGTTTCCAGGTATCATATCATGCAGAACATAATCAGCAAATATTTGTAAGCAAAAAGGCTCAAATGAGGTATAACTGACTCCCCTTCTCTTTTTTCCCCAAGCATTAACTAATTTCCCCGAAAGAGGTCAAGATCTACTTGACACCTCTTAAGTTCCATCATCTTCATAACTCCGGCTTGAGTAAAGATCTACTTTACTCAAAGTTGTTCCATATTTTCTCCCGAAATATGGTCCTACCCCCTTGTAACAGCCTAAGATCTCCTGAACTTAGCGCTTTCTTACCATCTCCATATTAACCACTAACATTATTATTTAGCTCCCTACTCTTCCCGTCCCCTTATTAATATTAAGTAAAATCCCCCTATGTAATATCCCTCCCACTGGTTGAAAAATAACCATAACAACTCCCGGGAATTGTTCAGTTTATCATAAACTAAGCAAGAACCCCGACCTCCAAAACCACCTCCCAGATACTATGGACTCCTTCCAAAGTATAAAGTTTTCTGAGGTAATCGGACCCCTTCCGAAACCTCATATGACCTTCACACCCACTTACTTACCTTTTTCTCCTCAAAGCTGTTTATACATCGCAACCTCACACTCTCATATTCATGCAAAACATCGCCCATCTGTCCCCCGCCAATGCGATATCGCGATATCGCCGATCGACAGTCGCAAGCACCAAATGTCCAACCCAATTATCCCCCTCGTTCCCCGCCGATGCGATATCGCGATATCGCATCGGAATCTCTTCACCACAGTACGTCTAGTATCTCACCACGTCGCGCTGTACCAGGGACCCACAGCTGACGTCATCTGCCGTACAGCCGACGCCATGCTTACGTAAGCAGCCAGAAATGCCAAAAAAGCTTCACGCAGGGAGAAAATCGCACTTCGGAGCTCCAGATCAAGAAACGGAGGCAGTTTCCGATGCGTGAATAGCATGAAGCGCTTCGCTACAGGAAATAGGCCATTTCGAGGAATCTTCAGGGAATCTTCTGATTGTCGAGGCCACTGCGCGCCGAAAAAGCCCGAAAATCGCCCAATCGTGCCAAAGGATCTGGTTTTAAGACAGCAGCAGATCAGTCACAGAGTTTAAAGTGAATCAGATCAAATCAGCACGCATCAAGCGTGTCAAAGAGTATCAGTCGACGGCGGAAACCATCAATGTAGTGGAAAAGTGTATCAGAGAATATCTTGAGTAGCGGCCCAAAGCAAGAGAAAATTGAATATCTTCCAGCAGATTCATAGAAGGAGAGCGAAACTACTTGAAGCTCTCAAATCATAATTATTGCACATTCAATTCGCACCAAAGCCGACTGCAACCCCGAAGCACATTCACTCCAGCAGCACCGCATCTGGTCCCCAAGGGCCACCTCATCACCTGTTCTGATCCAGCTGCCCTCAGCACAGCCAAAAAGATTTATTTGCATTTAATTCCAGCAGCATTTAGATTTTTGAAGAGTTCTAAGCAGACCTATCAAGGTCACTTGTATTGATGTCTTTCCGATATTTTGTTTATAAATACCACCCTAAGCAATGTTGTGAGGGGTTGGTTGGTTGGTAGTAGTTGTTGGTCAGTCTTCTTTCCAGCATTTTCTCTAAGAAAAGACTTGCACTGTAACTGTCATATTTTTCCATAATCAAAGATTGCTGAAAGCATGGATTGCGAAACAAATTGATGTTTTCTCTTGGCCAAGGAATGATCACGGAATTCCTGTGTCTCTACATGATCCAATAAGTGTTTTTCTTCCCTGTTTTATTTTATGTTTTTATCACCTTTCCGCCTTTCTAAATTGCAGGAAAAAAGAATAGCTTAAGATTTGTTTCATTACACCTTAAGCTCAATTTCTACATTTTTCAATGTTTTCTCCAGAAACAGTTATGAGCTTGTATTCTTAAATGATCTGGTTTACCCTGTTTCTTTCACATATGAGTGCATGTCTTAGGAATTCTTAACTGCTCCGAGATCCCACTCATCCATTTCTCCTCTTTGTCAGCATGATGGAATGATTCTCTTTTTTCTTTCATCCCTGATGTTCATTCTGTACTTTCAGCAGACCGAATATTGTATCCTGTGTGGCTATCCCGCTCCGTATCCCCTTGTGACCAAGAAAACACTCGCATGTCTCAATCTGTGACTCCATGCCCAATGGTTTGAAACTTATAACACCTTACTGTGCCTCTTTGTTCGAGAATCCTACCTTCTTTCCAATCACAGTCAACATTCCCTTGAAGTCAGAAAGCTAGCCTAAAATCATCAACTAAGGTTGAACCTAAAGGAGAGAGCACTCTCCGATTGCAGGTGGGCTAGAACCTGCAATTAGAAGATTGGTTTGTGGTTACCTCGGCTGTATCCCTATTAGGAGCCTAGGGACAACCTGAGTGATAACATAATGGCAACTCCACTAGGGACCATCCCCAGTGGAGCCACTGTTAGCTCCTGCTGCAGCAGGTATTCATTTTTCATGATTGGCATTTCACAGGCCAAATATGTTGTACTTTGCTTGCTGCAATGCCCCATATTTGCTCAAATAGTCTCCAAATGAAGAAGGCTACTGCAAGTTCATTCAATTGCCTTCAAATTTTGTAAAGTTATCCCGTATCGCTACTTTAGTTAAAGGGAGGTCCAAACAGTTTAATCTTGGTCTCCCTAGGTTTAAATTTCATGTTTTAGAATATAGAGGTTGTAAATCTGTCCAAACAGTTTAATCTTGGCAGATTCTTAGATAGGTAGAGAAACAGACGAGCCCAACAGCTTAATCTGGGCTCCGGAAGAAACAAGGGTAGTAGGTAGATAGGAAAGCATCAAAAGAAAAATGAGTGATGGGTTTGCAAGTCTAAGTGCACCCCCAAACAAAAGAAGAAAAAATGCTAGGCAAGTAGGCTGGGTAGGTAGTTCTAAGGCTGCTGAAATTGCTGACCAGTTCCAGGTTTCCAGGTATCATATCATGCAGAACATAATCAACAAAGATTTGTAAGCAAAAAGACTCAAATGAGGTATAACTGACTCCCCTTCTCTATTTTCCCCAATCATTAACTAATTTCCCCGAAAGAGGTCAAGATCTGCTTGACACCTCTTAAGCTCCATCATCTTCATAACTCCGGCTTGAGTAAAGATCTACTTTACTCAAAGTTGTTCCATATTTTCCCCCGAAATATGGTCCTTCCGCCTTGTAATAGCCTAAGCTCTCCTGAACTTAGCGCTTTCTTACCATCTCCATATTAACCACTAACATTATTATTTAGCTCCCTATTCTTCCCGTCCCCTTATTAATATTAAGTAAAATCCCCCTATGTAATATCCCTCTCCCTGGTTGAAAAATAACCATAACAACTCCCGGGAATTGTTCAGTTTATCATAAACTAAGCAAGAACCCCGACCTCCAAAACCACCTCCCAGATACTATGGACTCCTTCCAAAGTATAAAGTTCCCCGAGGTAATCAGACCCCTTCCGAAACCTCATATGACCTTCACGCCCACTTACTTACCTTTTTCTCCTCAAAGCTGTTTTCGCATCGCAACCTTGCACTCTCATATTCATGCAAAACATCGCCCATCCATCCCCCACAGATGCGATATCGCGATATCGCCGATCGGCAGTCGCAAGCGCCAAATGTCCAACCCAATTATCCCCCTCGGTCCCCGCCGACGCGATATCGCGATATCGCATCAGAATCTCTTCACCACAGTACATCCAGTATCTCACCACGTCACACTGTACCAGGGACCCACAGCTGACATCATCCACCATACAGCTGATGCCATGCTTACGTAAGCAGCCAGAAATGCCGAAAAAGCTTCGCGCAGGGAGAAAAATCGCACTTCGAAGCTCCAGATCAAGAAACGGAGGCAGTTTCCGATGCGCGAATAGCGCTTTGGAAATAGGCCATTTCAAGGAATCTTCAGGGAATCTTCTGATTGCCGAGCCCACTGCGCACCGAAAAATCTCGAAAATCGCCCAATCATGCCAAAGGATCCAGTTTGAAGACAGCAACAGATCAGTCACAGAGTTTAAAGTGTATCAGATCAAATCAGCAGGCATCAAGCATGTCAAAGAGTATCAGTCGACAGCGGAAACCATCAATGTAGCGGCAAAGTGTATCAGAGAATATCTTGAGTAGCGGCCAAATCAAGAGAAAATTGAATATCTTCCAGCAGATTCATAGAAGGGGAGCGAAACTTCTTGAAGCTCTCAAATCATAATTATTGCACATTCAATTCGCACCAAAGTCGACTGCAACCCCAAAGCACATTCACTCCAGCAGCACCGCATTTGGTCCCCAAGGGCCACCTCGTAACCTGTTCCAATCCAGCTGCCCCCAGCACAGCCAAAAATATTTATTTGCATTTAATTCCAGTAGCATTTAGATTTTTGAAGAGTTCTAAGTAGACCTGTCAAGGTCACTTGTAATGATGTCTTTCCGATATTTTGTTTATAAATACCACCCTAAGCAATGTTGTGAGGGGTTGGTTGGTTGGTAGTAGTTGTTTTTCAGTCTTCTTTCCAGCATTTTCTCTGAGCAAAGACTTGCACTGTAACTGTTATATTTTTCCATAATCAAAGATTGCTGAAAGCATGGATTGCAAAACAACTTGATGTTTTCTCTTGGCCAAGGAATGATCACGGAATTCCTGTGTCTCTACATGATCCAATAAGTGTTTTTCTTCCGTGTTTTATTTTATGTTTTTATCACCTTTCCACCTTTCTAAATTGTAGGAAAAAAGAATAGCTTAAGATTTGTTTCATTACACCTTAAGCTCAATTTTTGCATTTTTCAATGTTTTCTCTAGAAACAGTTATGAGCTTGTATTCTTAAATGATCTGGTTTACCCTGTTTCTTTCACATATGAGTGCATGTCTTAGGAATTCTTAACTGCTCCGGGATCCCACTCATCCATTTCTCCTCTTTGTCAGCATGATGGAATGATTCTCTTTTGCCTTTCATCCCTGATGTTCATTCCGTACTTTCAACAGACCGAGTATTGTATCATGTGTGGCTATCCCGCTTCATATCCCCTTGTAACCAAGAAAACGCTCGCATGTCTCAATCTGTGACTCCATGCCCAATGGTTCGAAACTTATAACACCTTGTTGTGCCTATTTGTTCGAGAATCCTACCTTCTTTCCAATCACAGTCAACATTCCCTTGAAGTCAGAAAGCTAGCCTAAAATCATCAACTAAGGTTGAACCTAAAGGAGAGAGCCCTCTCCGATTGCAGGTGGGCTAGAACCTGCAATCAGAAGATTGGTTTGTGGTTACCTCGGCTGTATCCCTATTAGGAGCCTAGGGACAACCTGAGTGATAACAGAAGGTCTTAACCTGCTCCTGGGCCTCCTTGCAGTTCGTCAAAAACTCCTCACAGAGGAATTACGCCCAGTTGAACAGTACCCCCTGTGCATTGTTTGGGCAACGCAATGACCGTCGTTGGTACCTCATTGCCGCAGAATTTTCTCCTCACTTTTCGTACCAGTAGCTGGGTGGGTATGAGCACCCCTTTGTCTTGAATGCTAGTAATGACGTAGCCCCTCTACTTTTTCTCCAACTTGTATTTCTTCTTCATGGCCTCTACGAGTGCCAAGTCTCTACTTTTGCCAGCTATTTCCAAGGGGTCCCTTCCCATATGGGGAAGCCGAGAAATCCTATAAATAAGCTTTGTCGTGATGGGAATAAGCTCCTCCAGCCACAAGTACCCATCATTCACTAGGCACAACAGTTGCCTAATGACAAATATTGTGATTGGTGCCCAGTGAAAGTGGAATTCATAGTAAGTGGAGTAGCCTAGCCTCCTCCACACTGCGTAACCATTTCTTCGGCTTTAGCACTGTAACTAGCCCTTCCTTGCTCTGTTTCATGAGTTGGTTGGTCTCCAAATGTGGGGAAATTTTCACTGTCTGTGAGGTCCCAATATTCAAATTTCATCATGGGCACATGGCCCAGAACTTATCCTTCAAGCAGAATTCCATCTGGGAGAAGTGGGGTTTGGAGTGTGCTCTTAACGACATCTAAATCTTTGGCTACCTTTACTCTCCCTTTCCACATAGGGACATAGTTGGGTAGTTTTGTTGCAGTGTGTACTGGTTGAATGCCTTCCTCCATTTCTTCATCTACCTCGATTTCTTCTACCAATGCTTGGAGATCCTCCTCCTTGTCATTTGTCTAAAGATTAATAGTCATTCCCTTGTCTTCTATAGACATTTTACTGAACCGTGGATTTCACAGAGACACGTGGACTAATCCCGCTACCTGTGGATCCTTTTGGCCCTTGGCATTCAGGAAAATTTAGGAATTTTTGGTGCATCCCCCACCAGTGGCGTAGGGATCTGTGCGGCTCCCTCGGTTGTTGAAATCATTCTATTTAGGAAATCCTATGTCTCCTTCGGCAATGCCTCAAACACTGAACTTTCTCTCAAAGCCTCCAAATTAGTCAGGTCCATATCCACTTGATAGTGCAACAAATGAATTCTCAAAATGCCAAGGGTTGTTCGGCGGAGAGCCACCTATGATTTATAGGCCCTTTTGAATTCAAATTAGACTGTTCCCCCCTTATTCGGCTCATTAATTCGAGATTGGTGGCAGATCGTCCCAAATCTAGTTCAGACTTCATGTCTTAATTGCTCGCCGCTCACTCCTTTTTACCTTAAATTGGACCTCTTGTGATGAACAGTGACACCAACAGTCACCTCCCAGCCTAATCGTGTGGCAAGGTAGCTCCCTATTCATGATCTTGACATCTATGACATATTGATCGTACGTGCAACCTCCTGATCATACAACTCCCATCTAGACTCTTTTATAGTCTCGCGCTCTCTTTCAACTACTTGGAGCATTGAGACTATGATTCCTACAGATAGTCAGGTGGTCGCACCACTTGTGCAAGGCTTCAATTCACCTTTCAGCCCAATCCATGGGTACCCCTCAATTACCCTTGTGAAAGTCATCGCTGTGCATTCCTCCTTATGCGGTGTGCTCCCCTGGTTATCCTATTTGGTAATATGTGGTCACAGCTATGGTAGCAGAGCCAAAAATTGTCAGCTACAATATTTTAACGCAATGGTATGACTGCCCATATCTTTTTCTATCATTCTATCGATGCGACATGCTTGCACGATTTCAGTTTCAAATTTTTTGATTTCTATGTCCATTAACATTCTTTTATGCCTCAGTCGTACCTGATCTTCTTTGAGTTTGTGAAGCTTAAGATTCCTTCACCAAATGTCTTTCTAAATCTTTATATGTTCATCCTCATGCGAGTGCATAATTCCTTCACCTTGGTCCTCGCGTATTGTATCAATCATGGGAGTTATTGCGTGAGGATTCCTTTCCTCCAAAACTATGGCCTCGACTTTGCTCGTCGACTTTAGAATCATTTTTTCGCTCAAGTATTTGTACATGGCCCTATAGGTCGATCGAACTACTAGTACGTGCAGGTTCCAATCAATTTGCCTCACCTGGTGGGCCCTGTTCAGGATTCTGCATACCTTCTCGAATGCTTCCGCATGGAAAATTTGTGGTGTGTGTCACTTTTCCTGGTGTTGCGTTCTGTTCTGATTTTTGATCCCTAGTTTGGGGTATGTTCATGTGGACTGCACAGTACACATCTGTACCCATCGACCTAGGTGACCGTGCAAGCTTCTCTGTCTTGGCTTCTCAACTCTTGTTCAAATCTGGGGTCTTCTAGACTACAGGCACATCATCCTTCTACATCTGCGCCAATCCTCAAACATGCCTTGACATGTACTCCACCATCGGGTGCGTGTTGTGCACAGTGCCCATTTTAGTGCATCAAACTGTTGTTGTTTTGGTACTGTGCTTTCAAATTTGTCTAGGAATTCATCCACCGATTTCGCTCCATCATATGTTGGCAATTCCCTTTCCTTTGTTGTCACGTACCGTTGTGATCTAATCATTATGTTGCAATTCAACGTTGTCACTTCATGCAATCGATTCTGTGATTGTTCTATTTCAGCGTCTAAATCTGAAGTGCAGGAGCTTTCGCGCTCCCACGAGACTCTCCCATCTGTGGTCAGATTCATCCGATCCTGGTCGCATGCCGTTATCTAGTAAAGACAATCTAGCTCATCGTCGCACATTGGTTCAGTGTAGTGCCCTCCTTTGGCTTGGTCTAGCAGGACTTCTACGCGTAGTGATTTTTTTTTAATATCATCTTTCGCTTCTTTAGGTTGATTAATCCATTCATATCAGTGGCCTAGTCTATTCCTAACAACATGGGATAGAGATTTTTCTCATCAACAATCTCTATTACTTCAAAATCCGTCTGTGTGCTCATGCCTTCAAGATCAATTGGTACGCCGTGCAACCTCCCCATGAGAATAATATTTTGTTGGTTTTCCATTCGTAATTGAATAGAGGACCATTGCAATGTGGGCCTGCCCATACATTCCCATGTTTGCTTTAGTAACACATTCACGTCCAACCCCAAGTCTAGTATTACCTGATCCATTTCATACTCACTAATCTGTGTCGCCAGTCTCATTTCCCTCCTGGTGTGCAATGCATGCTTTCCTGGTTTCTGGACTACGTGTGGTTCTCCTAACCATGCGCACTTGGTGATAAACTCCTATAGTCCCTTAACTACCTTGTTGTCATGTAGCAATTACATGCATGTCTCCAGAAAGGTAGTAAGCATAGAAGGATCCATCCGTGGCTCTGGTTGATCCTTACTACCTGAAGTGGAGGCCTCTATGAAGATCTACTTAGCTTCCATGAACATCTCCTTTGCATGTTCTAGGTCAGAATTAGGTTCCTTTGTGGGAGCCTTGTGAACCCATGTATATCTTCCCCTGTGGTCGCACCGCTTCTGAGCACCATGTTCACATTTCAGTCTTCTTTGCGAAGTTCAGACCTCATCAATTCGATATTCTGAGTCAGAGGAGACTGGAATACCTATTTTCTGTGCATTTGTATGATCAATGTAGGACAACCTATCATTTCATGATCAAGCTAAGCACAGTACAAATAGGATATCCTTGTCGGGTTGGTGCAATCATGGGCATAGTGCCCTAGTTCTCTGCAGTTGTAACAAATTAACTGTTTGCAGCCCCTTCCTTGTTCCATTCCTCCTCATCCTCAACCTCGCCCCTGAAATTTGGTGTGTGCCATCCCCACAGCTGGGTCAAGGGTTCCTATTTCTATCTACATTCTATAGGCTGGGATCTGATCCATCATTAGCTCATAGCTGTGAAAAGTGCGCCTGTATACAAAACAGTTGTTAGGGTGTCGGTGTATACTTCTGCAACAAATGAAAATTGTTCGTTGTGTGTTTTCCTCCTATATGATAGATCGCACACCATAATGTGGGTGTCGCACTCATCCCTTCCTTTTCCTCTGGTGTCAATGGCATTGGCCCCCCTCCTGCCAAGTAGTTCGTGAATACTAGACAGTGGTCATTGTCATGGCCCCGCGCCTTTGCATTTTATGCGCCATACTTCCTAATGCACCTCTGGCCGTGGTGCCCTATCTTGCTTTAAACTCTAGATTTCTAGGCATAGATTCTGTAGTTTCATGTGGATTTATTGAACTCCCAACCCATGGTCTTGTATCGGGGTCTCATGCAACCTCATCGCCATTTCCAATGCTTCAGCCTTGGTGGAAAGTTTCTATTGTGACAATGTCATCCTCAAGTGCGGTGTCAGGATGCCACAAATCATGTGCGATGTTGTGCATCTATTAGTGTCATATTCGCCTTGCAGATCATACTCTTTAGCCTCTGATCCAGATCCCAGGGGGTCTCGCCTGGAAGCATCGTGATCTCTTTAAACCCGATGGTTGATTGTGCCTTTGATTTCAGCTAGCTAGATTCTCTTCTCAACACATTATGGATCTCTACTATCCCTGCATTTGGGTGGTCGTTAGAGTGCTTGATATACCATGTCAATGCATGATCTTGCAACGCACTCACCAATGTAGCCTTCTTAATGTTGTCATCTGTGACCCCTTCCGCTTCCCACACTTCTCTTACCACGAAATAGAACTAGTTTGGATCCTCATTCCTTACTCCTTTGAATACAGGTAGTTTGATTGTGCTCACCATGCTGAACTGTGGGGGTGGTGGAGGTGGAGTGGGTGGATATGGATGTGGATAATGTAATTTAAAGTAAAGATGCTCAAGGAAAGCCTCAATGATGAAGAGGAAAGGGAATTTTATTGGATGGAACATGATTGATCAGAACAAACACACATTCATCATGGAATTGAGATAGTCAACTTGGAGGGTCAAGATGAGGCAACAAATGAAAATATAACCATAAGGAAAAACGACACACAGATCCAAGAACTGATGGACAAATTGACGAGAGCTAAGTATGTCATTTCATACGTTGAGCAAGAGAACAAGCAGCTAAGTTACAAACAAGCCTTCATGGAGTTGAAACTTCTCAAAGTAAAGAAGCAAGGTGACAAAGGCAAATTAGTAATGCAAGAGGAAGAAACCCCAGCCACCTTGAGTACAAAACAAAGGCTTGAAAAGGAAATTGAGGAGGATAGAGAAAGTTGGCTTGATAGGGTCAATTTTCATTTGGAGAAGTTACCACAAAGTGACAATAGGGACAATCAAATCATCAGGCACATGGCTCGCCATTATGGGACCCAGATCAAGATTTGTATCATAAGAGTCAAGCAAATGAAGACAAGGATAAAACAAGCACTCAAAGGAAAAAAAAAAAGAGGGTGATAGGCTTAGTTTACTCACTGAACCTTCCTTGGCTAATGTAGATACTTGATGGTGGTGTTCTCCACAAAGTTTGAGTAAGTTTTGAGAATTTTTGTCTTTTTGAAGAATTTTGCAATTTTTGACTCAGAAAAATTGACTCTATGTGCAGCGCCACTAGCGCTGCGCTTTTCCTAGGGGCATACAAATAGGAGGTGCTTAGAATTTTTGGATTCAAAATGATGAACACATACACCCTGTGAATTTTCTAAGATTTTGGAGAAAAAATGGTCAATGGAAAGGTCAAAAAACACCCAAAAAGTGACCTTTCTGCCCATGGAGTTATGCACAGAAGTAGTATTTGGAGAATCCATTTTTGGGGGTTCAAATCAGCTCCAAATTGGTAACTAAAGCCTGGTTTGGAAATTAGATGGGACCTTCTTTCCAATGAGCTATCATGAGCTCAATTTGAACACCGAGAAGGTGTCCAAAATGGCCATGCAAAAAGTGTTGCGCATAGCCTCTAGCGTTGCACATAGGACAATTTTCTGCTAAACTTTCACTTTGCTATGCCATGACTATAATTTTTGGGTTTTCTCTCATGGATGATGTTTTTATTGATGTAAATGGTGACTAGGAATGTAAATAATATGAATATTAGTTACTATAGGGGAGATTCATTGGATTAAAAGTTCTCTTGAAGTCAAATGAATCAGTGCCCTCCCTTTTAATGCATGTTGGTAGGGTTTCCTAGATTCTAGTTTCTTGCTCAGATTTTGATGGATTAGTTCCTCATATTAGGGATTCAACCCCTGAGGATTGGAGGAGGTTGAATTGAGGTCTATATCTTCTTTTTCTTTTTCATTGTAAATGGTTGGCCTCAGCTGGATGCTTATGCTTTGTGTAGACATCATTTTGTATCGGTTTTAGCAAGAGATTAATGCAAATTTGCAGTTATTTATTTGCGATCCATGTGGTATGATGTTCAGTTCTGTTTTCTCTACTGTGATCATATTTTAAAATGATTTTTTTACTTCATCAATCATTTCATTGCTTTTAAGTGGATGTTTTCAAGTTGATAGGCAGAACCCATAATATTTATGCTCTGTTTTGGGAAAATATTCACAGTCTATGCTTTCTTCAGCTTAGGAAGAATCCATGTTGCATACATGCTCTTTATAGCTCCTCGCCTGTCTTGAATCACCTCACCCATAAAATCCTACAGTTCTGAGCCTTGTGCCTACCTTGCCCCATTGAACACTCTGCAATTTCGACCGAATTTCCTTGCCCTAACTATTTTGCTCCTCCTGATCTAGCAAAACCCTTCAAAATCAAATCAAACCTTGTGCTACTATACCTAGCCTATTATCATTTTCTTCATCCAGTCATATTGCCTGAGATCCTTACAGAGAGAGCCCTCTCCTAGCCTAGTAGGGATAGATACTTGGCTAAGTGTGGTTTGTCGTTACCCCAACATTCTCTTCCTTCAGCCTGAGGTTCAATCCTAGTGATAACACAACCTGAGAAATCCTCACAGATGCTTTATGGATGTGGGGATTTTCCATTCCTTAATGGCTTTAATTTTTCTAGGGTCTACCTTAACACCTTCATGAGATACAATATGACCTAGATATTCCACCTATTGTACTCCAAAGAAACAGTTGGAGCTTTTTGCATATAATTGTTTCTCCTCCAATAGTTTGAGCACCTTTTCAACATGTTGAACATGATCCTTCCAAGACTTCTTGTAGATTAGTATATCATCAAAAAATGCTCACACAAATTTTCTAAGGGTTTGAAAATGGAATTCATCAAACCTTGAAATGTAGAAGGTGCATTGGTAAGGCCAAAAGGCAGGACCAAAAATTCATAATGACCCTCATGAGTCCTAAATGATGTTTTCAGAATGTTTTCAATCTTCATTTTGATTTGATGATATCCTGAACAAAGATCCAACTTGCTTAAGTAAATTAATCCATGCAATTCATCCAATAATTCATCAATGACAGGAATGGGAAATTTATCTTTAATAGTGAGCTTGTTGAGCTCCCTATAATCCACACACATGTGCCATGATCCATCCTTCTTGTGCACCAATACTACTGGAGCAGAGAAAGAACTTTGAATAGGTAGAATTATACTAGCCTCTAGCATTTTTGTAGCCATACGTTCAATTTCACTCTTTTCAACATAGGGATATCTGCACGGCTTGATGTTTGGAGGAACATTTCCTGGAATCAAATGAATAGCATGATCATGATCATGAATATGTGGGAGGCCTATGAGAGTCTCAAATACCATGGAATGGTTATCCAAGACTTTTTGGAGATCTGGAGAAATAGATGATTTCGACGTGGGAACCTCTAGCGAACATAATTGTGCAATTACGCATCGTTCTTTCTTTAGAAGCTTTGTCATACTGTTAGAGATGATTATCTTTCCTGGTTTCCCTACAATACCCCTTAATTCAACTTCCTTTCCTTCTGCATAAAATTTCATGAAAAGTTCTTGAAAATTAAAATATATTGTACCCAAGGATTGTAACCATTGGAATCCTAGTACAACATCCGCACCACCCATTGGAATGGAAAGCATTGGGCTATTCAATACATATTCTCCCATGGATAGCTTGATATTGTGGCACTTTCCAGAGCAATTTATGGTTCCTCCACTTGCAACCACAACTTGACACTCCGGTGTTAAATATAGGAAGAAATTCAATTCCTTGGTTGTTTTACAATGAATAAAATTATGGGTACTTCCCGAATCAATCAACACTATTACCTTTTTCTTCTTGATATGTCCTTGTATCTTGATAGTTTGAGTGATACTTCGAGTCAATGCATTAAAATATATGGTTGGATTCATTTCTTCTTTATTTAGGGTTTGTTCTTGGAGTATATCCTCTTCTTTTGACATTTCTTGTTCCTTTTCTTCCTCCTCTTCACAACCTATGTAGAATAATTTATTCTCAGCACATTTATGACCTTTAGTGTATTTTCTATCACAAATGTAACAAAGCCCTTTTGTTGTTTTTTCTTCCAATTGTTGTGGTGTCAACCTTGTAGGTTGTGGAAGGATAGGGGCAACAACACTTCCATCTTTATAGTTGTGAGTGGTAGGCTTCCTGGTTGCCATAATTTTTCTTTCCATTTTTCTTTCTACCCTAAATGCCTTCTCCAATGAATCAAGTTCCCAAAGGCAAACCTCATGTTGGATATTATCCTTTAAAGTCCCTATGAACAAATAAGTCCTATGCTCCTCTGTAATATCTTTTACCCTTATGTTCAGTTTTTGGAAGTCCTCAATGCACTCCATAATTGAACCCTTTTGTTTGAGATTTATCAATTGGCGAAAAAAGGTGTTGCTTTTTGTATCCTCATAATGTGCTATCATTTCTTCTATAAAAATTTCCCAAGTGACAATTTGTTTACTAGAGAAAATTCATTGATGCCATACAAACTGATTTGGTTCTCAATATAATGTTGCAATATGTACCCTTTGTGTGTTTTTCACATTATGGAGATCGAGAAATTGCTCCATCTATAGTATCCATGTTCCAGGATCCTTGCCATCAAACTTCCTCATATCAATTTTTGGAACATTGTGGGTCTTCAATACAATACTAGAGTTTATGAAATCATGATTAAAATTTCTTTTTTTCTCATCTAAGTTTCATTTACTACCCTTTCACCATTAGTAACCATTTCTTGTCGCAACTTATTCAAATTTATCTTCAATTCTTCCACCTTAGCATCCATGTCATTCATCTTAATATCCATTCTATTCATCTTAGTTTCCATGCCATCCATCTTAGCTTCCACACGATCCATATTAGCTTGAATTCTATTCATATTAGCTTCCACGCCATTCATCTTGGCTTCAGTTACCTTTTGTGAGAGTGAAATTTGTTGTACTTGGTCATGTAATTTTGATATATGATGTTGCATTTCTTCCTCTTCTTCATGAGTCATGCTAGAGCTTTTAGATTTCTTACTAGGTGTTTCCATTTTCTTTCTTTAGGGCATCAATCAATGCTAATAATTCTTCACTATTCCCTGTGAATTCCTTCAAACTAATTTTTCAAACCAACCTTATGCAAAATTTAAAAAAACTACACACCTTTTTTTTTCACTTTGTAAGAGCTCGATCTTGAATCTATTGTATCTATGTAACTATAGATCTGGAATATCTAAAATTGCATATTTCAATATCCATTTGAGTCCTCTTTCTAACCCCACAATTCTGATCATGATTGAATTCTCCAAGAAAGAGTTATTCCAATTTTCCCACGGTGACCTAATTATAGACGAGTTTAGTAGAGCGAACTTGTATGAAGTTCCATGTGTAACTGTTTCAAACTTAATACTTGCAATTGATATGCAGAAAACTAAAGGTCATCTTCTTTCTAAAACTTCTTACGAAATTTCAATCTCATGCTCACAACAAAAGTTATGACGATTTTCCCCAAGTCACATGTTTGGAATGTAATTTAGGAGTTTACAAAAACCCTAAATTCCTCAGATCATATCTTCGAAAATATAGCGAGACAAGCTCTAAAATTCAAATCCAAAGTTCAGAGTGACTTCAGCACAAATGGGTTTTTGTTTTAGATTCTGAAAAGTCGCAGGAAAAATGTTATAGAGAAAATTCCGTGATGACCTGTTTGGAGCAGTGAAACCCTAGAATCCAAAGCTCTGATACCAAATGTTATGAAACCAGCTCATAAAAATATAGAAAAGATAGATAAACGCCCTATAAATAAGCCTCTTCGAGGGGAAACCTCCTTTACATTACACAGATGAACAATTCCTGGATGATACAAATGACAAGACCTCCTTTCTATATATAGAAGTCTAAGGGGTCATAATATAATCAAAGCCGACATAACAATAATAATTGAAGGGCACAATAATAACAATAGTAGGCTTCTATGGGGCACAATAATAACAATATGGGGGCTACATGGGCCAACAATATAATAAGGGGGTTGTACTAATAACAATAAGGGGTTACACTAGTAGTAAAGGGACCTAACAATCTGAGATCAAAACATGGATCTATGACATGGATGCAACCATCAAGATGATGAAGACTATATGAAAAGATCCATGGTATGGGCACAACCATCCAGATAATGAGGATCGTCATAAAGATAAAGTCCCACGGTATGGTCACAGTCATCTGTATAAAAGAAACATGTGTACAATCATGAATAACATATAACTCCACATAGCCTGAGTCATATCAAACAAGATTGAAGGTCTTGCGCTACATCGCAACCTGATTAAAATATGAATTCTAACATGTGAATGAATGTGTCACAGTTGAACATGCTAGAAAACCACCTTATTACTTCCATTGATGTATACTGTTAACTGGTATGAAAGGAACCACCCATAATGATAATGTCTCTCAAGGTAGGATAGTACAATCCATGAATGTGATAATGAAGCTGAAGTCAAACAATCGTGGAATCATCAAATCAGAGGCCAATGACAAAAACCTATCATCAGATGTGAAGAAATTTCCATTAAGGCATGCAAGCTCTAAGGTAGTAAAAGAGAGTTTGTAAGTCATCTTCCTAGATAATGAGCTGAAGTTGATAGGAAGTGATTAGTCGAAGGAGGGTCATAATGATTACCTCATCATCAACACAAAACAAGGAATAAAGTGGAATAATTTTCAAGACTGTAACAATGACTCTAATGTTGTTAGGTAAATAACTACAAATTGGACTTCTCTTGAAAATATTGGCGACTTAAATCTGATGTGTGGCAACATTAGACTCAACATAGGACCAAGGGTCATAATGACGAGGTGGAATAGTCAAATGAAAGGAAAAATGAATCACCCAAACTTGGAAGGACAAGTGACTAAGTGAGGATATCCCAAAACCGACATGAGAAACAAATGAGTGTCATGTTCAAGAGAAACATGCTACCAATACATAGGATGTTTCATCTTCATTTTTACCCCATTATTTCTAGTGAGTACCTCTTTATTTTTACACAAGCTTGAAGAGGATACCATATGCTTGTCGTATAAGTTCATTCTTCGAATGAATCCATCCTAGTAATTTTTACGAGCCCTAGGATGGAGGAGATCAGTCTCGGCATGGTGACAAGTCTTTCATCATAAACTTTTAATGAGTCTGATGTAAGAATAACTCAATGCCCTTTTCATATTTAGAGAATTTGAAAAAGAGATGAAAAAAAAAACTCCATCATGTCCCTTTTCGTAATTTGTCTCTCAAATCCAAAAAGGTAGAAAACAATATCCGCGAGAACCTCTTGACCATGTCGATCAAGGTGTTTCTTTTTCATACAATAGTCTATCTCAGTCTGGAAAAGGGTTAAACTTACACTGAGTAGACATCATTTCATTTACGTTTACAAGTTCAAAATGACAATTACTTGACAATCTTTTCATTTTTCAAGAATCAAAAAAGAACTGAAAGATGCGTTTTCCTAGAAGGACGAATGGTATAGAAGGATAGCAACTGGTTCGGTCATAATGGAACTTCTCAAAACATGTAAGGGTCAATAGGTTGGCTAATAAGACCACTGATTATAGATGTAACTCAGGCATAGGAAAAATAGCCAAGTGAAAGCATATGATCAGCCGAAGATATGGTGGCGATGGAATGGAGAAACCAAGGCTCATCTAGCAAAACATGATGATAAAAATGACAATCATGAGATGTAAAGAAGGAATGGTATCATTTCTACACAAGCTTGAAACATGAGAAAAAACTATGCCTGGATTTGTTTTCATTTCTACACAAGCTTGAAATGGAAACAAACTATGCTTGGAATAAGTTTTCATGCCCCTGATATAATGACTGAATTTAAGATACATGCCCCCCAAGCTTCATTTCATGCATCTAAGTGGATGAAATGAAGGTTCACTTATGATATTAAGTAAAAGACACAACTGGGATTTTACGAGATCTAATCAAAGACTTTAATTGGAAGGGGATTTGTTTCATTTCTTAATGAGCTTGACACAAGAAAAAAAGCATGCTCATGGAGACCTATTTCATTTTTTAATGAGGTTGACATAGTAAAAAAACTATCCTCACAACCCTTATTTAATTTTTTAATGAGCTTGACACAAGACGAGGAACTCTACTCCATGGTTCTTGTTTCATTTTTTAACAAGCTTGACACAAGACAAGGAACTCTGCTCCATGGTCCTTGTTTCATTTTTTTAACGAGCTTGACACAAGACAAGGAAATTTGCTCCAACCCTTGTTTAATTTTTTAATAAGCTTGAAACATAACAGAGAACTTACTCCATACCATTCTTTCATTTTTAAGGAGCTTGACACAGGACAGATAACTCTACTCCATACCCTTTGATCACAAACCAAAAGAGGGCATGGATTCTAGGGGTTACTCATCAGATGGGAGAACAACACGCTCGAAGGGATACATGTCCAGGGATCCAAATGAAAAATCAAGCTCCAATGCCCCCAATACATGGTGTACTACATCACCTACTAGATCATTAGTGGATGTGGCCATGGAACAGGTGGCCACATAATTAACCTTTAGTGGAGGGGATACTTCTTACACATAAGAACCATTTAGGGATGATGGGTGAGTGGGAGTTGATTCATGAATAATGAATGTAAGTTCATTAATGATCACAATGCTTCCCAAAGGAGATGAGAAACTTCGTGATCTAGAAGCTTCTAGAGCGGTGACCTAGAGGTGGTTTTTCATAGATGAGGTCGAATCCTCCTAGTTTGACCTCTCTTATCCCTATGAGCTACCTCCTTGAGATGTGGACCTAATCCAATCTTTGGAGGAGTCCTAACCCCCTCTCCCAACCTATCAATTCCTCCTTTCCCATTCCCAAATGGTTGGTCTATGTCCATTTGCACCCCTATGTTGAGCTTGTGCTTAGAGGCTATTCATTAGACTTGGAGAAGGAGTGTTTGGAGAGTTTCTTGGCTTGGACTTGGATTACCACTCAATGAGAGCCTTTCAACATCAAGGCTATGGTTGTAAGATTCCCTTTATTCTTTAAATAATATACAACAATTGTTTCATCTTCCCAATATATATATGTTCATGTATGTATTAGCTTGGCATTCCTTGATCAGCTAAGTAGGTTATTATTGGATTTTCCATTGGTTTTGGCATGATTTGTTGTCTCTTGATCACTTTTGTAGGTACATAAGTGCTGAGAGAAGAAGGAACAAGTCCATGACATAAGAGGTTCAAGGCTCTCAATAAAGGAAATTGGATTAGCATCAAAACGAGGTAGGTGATCTCTCTTGTTCTACTTTTCAATTATAATCTAGGAAGATGTCTAGTTGATTGCCACTTCAATTTCTAGACCCACTCATTAGGCTAGAGGGATCATCTCTGTCCACATATAATATTATCCTTGTCAACAAAATGGAAACTTCACTAGGGAGTTCCCTTTTCATTTATTTAATGAGTCTGAAAAAGAGATAAAAGAAAACTCACCAAAATCGATCAATAATGATAATTGTTCACATTGAAGGCACCTATAATTGCACAAGAAACACACCCATCACCGATATCAAGAGAAAATATTAAAATATTATTAAAATATCGACAAAAATGACTTGTAAAACTCATAAATAGGCGAAAGTAATTTATTTTCTACCATTTTACCAAAGTGAACTCTGAAAGTGCATTTTGTGCCCTAATTCTCTTGATTTTCCAGTGGCTATTGCGGGAGATCCAGGGTACCATTTCATGAAACGTCTAAAATAGGTAAGTGCCTCATCCCTTCTCTTGCATTTTATCACTTTTTTATGCATTTTAAATGGTACTTTTGATGCTAGAAAGGAGGATTTAAAAAAAATTAAGGCACTGGTGACCATGACGGGTATGGTCATCAGACACGTGATGGTCGAGCTTGAGCCTAAAAGCTCATGCGATGCCATCGCATTATTTGTAAAAATAGGTATGAAGGCACCGAGGGTAGTTTTTCTAGAAATAAACTCTCTTTTAAGAAAAAATTAATGTCTTTAATCCATGAAAAAGGAATTAATAAGTGCTAAAAGTTGCTTTGCGGGATAATATGGTCTTGGAGTGGAAAGAAAGAGGCCATGAGGCCAAAGACCATCAAGCAGCTCAAGATCCTAAATACATAAATGCTTTGAGGAATTGCGGGCTGCTAAAATTATTTAGGATGACAGGGTTATGGGATCAGATGGAATTGTTGCCGTATTTGATCAGTCTGTGGGATGTAGATCAAGATATCTTCATCATAAAAGGCCAAGAACTAGAACTGGAAGAGATAGATATATACTTCATCACAGAATTTTCCCGATGGAAGGAAGTAGTCCAACTCATTGGATCTCACCTAGGAGGTGAGAGTACAAGCAGTTTAGTCCATAGGTATTGTCTAGGTGCCTAAATAAACAATGGAGGTAAGGTGAAGATAATGACGATCACCAACAACCTCATCTTGATAACGATTCTTTCACTATGGCATGTGTATCCGACACGTAATCCTTGCATGAGGCTTCAAAATCCCAGTTCCAATATGTTATCACATGTTTGACCCCCACCGTATTCAATTGGTGTGGAGGCCTTTTGGAAAACATGAAATGACAACTAAACAAGGGGAAGCATGCACACCTGAAGGAATTTAGGTTCGATTCTATACTAGTGACCTTCTTTTTGGAGTGAGTGCCCCTATTCTACTATCAGTGGGAAGAGGTAACAAATCCTGCCCCTCGAGATCTGAGACTCATGCGATGGAGTCAACTGATGCCTCAAGGAGGAATAGGTCAGCACATGCATTACCCACCATAATTTTTAATTTGGCTAGAATTCCAACTACTAGTGGTGGACAACTATGCTTATACTAGTACAGATTTTAGGTGGGATTCAGATCTGCCTTTGCCAGCAGGAAAACAATGGGCCAATGCAGGTAAAAACTTGTTTTTGGATTTGTTCAAGTTTTATGATTTTTTGTAAAAATGTAAATTGAGACTCAACCTGTGATAAATGTGTAGATATGGGACCAAAGAGATCACCAGGCATGTCGCCAATAGCATGGTGAGTTTCACAATGGGTAATGGGTGCAAACTACAAGGAAGGGGCAGATCCCCTAGCTACGATGGAGTGTAATGTAGACGTGATAACTCGTGGAGTCCTAGAGTATGTCACTATTGATGATGTTCCACTACATTGGTAGAGAGACACAGTGGGAGTCTCTACGAGACTGCGTCAGGTGCTAGGCCAAGTGATTAGAGCGGTCTCGTGCTATCATGAGCACTGTGCATCGTGATAGTTTATCTAGTATCTTACACATTTTGTAGGCTTTGAAAGCCAAGTGTCCCATAACAGTCTATTTGTTTATATTTTGATGCAAAAATTTTGGAAGATGAGATATATATATATATATATATATATATATATATATATATATATATATATATATATATATATATATATATAGATGTGCATGTTTATTTCCTACTTATGTGTTCATAACATGATTTAGTTTTATAAATGACGCAAATGCCTATCAAGCACAAAATTTTCTAATGCATCTGTTAATGTATTTAAATTACATGGAATATGTTGATATGTAATGGAATTAAAATTTCTTTCCAGCAATCTAACACGTAGATACATACACAATATGTGTGGATTTCTCACTCAGTAATGATTGTTTAATTGTAACACAATGAGTTGTGAAACTGACTTGACAAATAAATCCCTAATTCCAATAGAAATTGCTTCTAACAAGAATTTAATAACTACACTATTTTCAACAATATTATTGGTTGTTTGACCAAGGAAAATACCTTGTAAGATAATCATCTCGCCATTAGGGTCATAGAGTACCCATGCTGCAGAAGACAGATTCCATGTGCTATGACAAGCACCATCAAAGAAACCAATGTAATGGCTTGACAACATCTAAAAACTGAGTGGAACATAGGATAAGTAGAAAAAACATGTCTACAAAGAAAACAAACACACCAAAAATAAAAAACACACACTAATAGATTAACAAACTAATGTACAAAGTTATTACATAAATTTCACGCATAATACTTCTTGAGATACAACCCATTACGGGGTTGTGACAATGCATTTCCCTCATAATCACATATATCATAGGCACCTTTTTGGAAGACACACTTGACAATGTAAGGCCCATGCAATATGGGTTCAAACTTTCCTACTCCCAATTTATCGTTGGCTTGATTGTAAAGAAGGACCAGGTCACCTTCAACAAAAGTGCGAGGAGAAATGGTTTGGAAAAAATGAGCTATAAATCATTTATTTTGAGCTTCGATGACAATTGCAACAATGCGATGAGTATCATTAAGCCTCTCAAGATAAAGTAGCCACTCCTCTTTAGGTGAGGTATTCGAAAAATGTTTGATAGCTAGTTTAAGCGAATGGATTTTGCATTCGATTAGAAGAGTTTCTTCTAAACCATATACTAACTGGAATGGAGAGAATCCATTGGTCGTCTTAGCCGAAGTTTTGTAAGCCCAGAGAGCTGAGAATAGCATTAAATGCCAATCATTTTTGTGTTTCTAAATGGTATGTTGAAGCATAGTAATATAAACTTTATTAACTTCTTCAACGTAGCCATTGGCCTGTGGATATAAGGAGTTGAGCTATCATGTCGAAGGCCCAGCTAAGAAGTCATCTCTTCCATCATGTGCTGAATAAAATGTGATCCACGGTCATTCATAATAGATAATGGAACACTAAAACGTGCTATGATGTCATTAAAAAGGAACTGAGCAACAGTAATACCATTAGCATGGTATGTAAGAATCGCCTCAACCCATTTAGTAAAATAGTCCACAACGACGATTATATAACCATGCCCCATGGTCGAGCGAGGGTTACATGTCATGAAATCAATTCCCCATTTGGAAAATGGGCCATTGGTAATTACTGGGTCTAGGGGAGCAGGTGGGGTGCACTACTTATGGTTGAAAATCTAGCATTCATGGCATTTTTGAATAGCTATAATGGAGTATTTGAAGATAGAAGGCCAAAAATAAAGGCCAGAGGATTTTATGAGCAGTGGCATATCCAGACATATGACCACCATAGGCACCAAAGTGGTAATCATTTAAGACTTTCTCAGCCTCTTCATGGGTGAGACACCTGCGAAGAATAGAGTCTGCACAGACCCGATAAAATGTATCACCAAGGATCCAATAGGGTTGGGACTAATGCCAAATGTGGCATCGATCATATCAGGATAGCTTAGATCAGAAAGTCTGGGTTTGGAGATAAACAATAATATCCTTATACCATGGTCCAATAGTGATAATCAGAAAAAGAGTTTCATTAGGTATCTTCTCAATTAAATCAGTTGAAGTTCTTGTAGACAGAAGAACATAGATCAACTCAACAAAGATGAGTGATTTCTTTGATTTGGGAGCAGTAAATTCCAAATCAAACTCCTGCAGGGTAACAGTCCATTTGGATTATTTTCCCCTGAGTAATTGACAAGTCAATATATATGTCATGGGGTTACAATCAGAAATCATTATCGTTTTCCATAAAAGGATATAGTGTCGAAATCTTTGGACGGCATGAACCACTGCCAAGGTAAGCTTCTCGACATGAGCATATCAAGGCTCAGTATTGAGAAGATTTTGGCTCAAATAATAAACCATGTGCTCATTTCCATCGTCGTCATCCTAAATTAACACCATAACAATACAAGTACCAGTTGCATCCAAGTGTAGGAAATAATCATGATGATAATTGAGGGGATGGAGTAAAGGAGCACCGATCAATGTTTCTTTTAAAGCATCAAAGGATTTATGGGAAAATTCATCCCAAATAAAATGGATCCCCTTCTTAAGTAAGCGATTAAATATGTTGGCAAGTTTGACATAATCAGGAACAAATCAACGAAGAAAATTAGCCTTTCCATGTAGGCTCTCCAATTATAGTAATGATATGGGGGGTAAATTGACAACGTACTCAACTTTCAAAGGATCAATCTTGATACCTTCACGAGACACCACAAAATCCGAGATCTATCCATACTCGATGCAAAACACACACTTGTGTGGATTGAGATGGATATTGTAATTTTGTCATCATAAAAGGATGGATCTTAAGTGATCTGGATGAGCACGACACTTAGCAAAATGAGTTGGTAAGTTGTCGAGGTATGGCTGAACAATGACTCAAATGTCATGAAAATCATAAGAAATTGCTCGTTGAAATGTAGCACCAACATTCTTCAAACTAAAAGGAAGCTTTTTGTAAGCGAAAGTACCCCAAGGACAGATAAAGGTCATTTTATGTTGATCAGCAGGTGAAATTTTAATATGGTTATAGCCAGAAAAATTGTCAATGAATGAAAAAATCTCACTCTCGGGGCATTTGTTGATTATTTGATAGATAAATGAAGTGGGATAATTGTCCTTAGGACAAGCATGATTGATATCATTGTAATCAACAAAAACACGTATCATGCCCTAATTTTTGGCAACTAGGACAATATTGGATACCTAATATGCCAATGGAATAAGGATAGATGAAACCCACTTTCAAAAGCTTCTCTACTTTTTTGATAGCAACAACCTTTCAAGGGTGCATAGGGTGAAGTTGTTGTCGAACATGATTAGCGCTGTTATCACTCAAGTTTTTTCCTTAGAAGTTATCAAAGAAGGAATAGCCTGAGGTAACCACAAACCAACCTTTTAGACTCGGGTTCTAGCCAACCTAAGTCTAGATAGGTCTCTCTCTTTATAATTTAACTATGTTTAAATAAGATTTCAGGCTAGTTCTTAATGTTCAAGGTTGTTTTGTTTTGATTGGGTGGTGGAATTAAGAAGACAGATGGGTAGAACAAATATTTATGCCATTGGGGTATGGAGTCAATCAAGAAAGGATTAACTAGATTTGATCTACCACCGAGGTAAGAGTCCACAAGGCAGGTTGGCATAACAAGAGCAAATTTGCAGGTTTAAATGGATGGAAAGTCCTAACTAGGGCCAAGGGCACTGAAAAATCCTTAATCGGAATTGGGATGAAGAAAGGAGGGATGAGTAGTAGCAAAGGGAAATGAAGAATCCTGTACTATGGGCCAAAGGGGGGATAAACTACAGAAGTAAGGGGGCAATTAAGAATCTCTAGACCAAGGCAGTTTAGTAAAAAACATAAATAAAGTAAACAGTTAAAACAGAGAGCAGTTAAGACAACTCTGATGATATCATTCCTTGTTTGATTTTAAGATTGTATAAGAAACACATACCAATATTTCATAACATAAAGAGAATACAATATGTAAACATGAGAAAAATGATACTTATTTGTTCTAGTTGTGTAGAAGAATCCAGTGAAATGTTCTCAACTTTATTTAAATTCTAGCAAAACCAGTCCAAACTTGAGTACAATAGCTCCTTGGCTCAAAAAATAAAATGTCTACAGAAATGTATTTTAATCCACCCTAATTACTTCAACTTGTGAAGTATTTATACAAAATTTGATACAAAATATCTCATAACTATATGAGAATTATTCTAGGAAATAGAAAATATCTTCAACACAAATATAGAAATAGATGGAGAACTTTTTTTTTGATGTCCCCTTAATTGTGACTGTGTTGGTTGTTGTTGCTTGGATTTGGCTCTTGCAGTTTTCCTTGTAGTTATGTGCTATAATTACTTTCCTCTTCGACCTACTGATACTCTTTACCTTTTCTGCTTTGATCTTCTTTACTTGTTCTACTTGGCAGTTACCTTTTACCTTACAGATTTACTATAGTAACTTATAGTAAATCAGACAAACTGGTCCACCATTCACTATCAGGTAACTTCATTCTAATCATTTTCCTGTAGATTTCATCAACTTCCGTATACTTAGAAAAAATTGGTTTTCTTGTGAACAAGTGCTTGACTTCATGTTCAATGTAGAATAGATTCTCCAAACCATCATAAATAACTCTTCTAGTCGGCAAATATTTCCCCCCCGAAGTACCAGCTTGGATTTTGGCCAATTTGTTTAACTTTTCAACATAATCTTCATGAGTCATTAACTTATCATGGATCACCATAGGACTGGGAAGTCCTTTTCCTCTTAAGATGACATACTTTAGCATAAAGATATCAATGTTTGTTTGGATGCTCTCACCCCTTTTCTCCAAATTTAACATTAAGTTTCTTTTAGTGAGGACTTTTTTGATCTCAATGATGGTTGATGTTTTGTCCTGTATATCTAATCCATCCATTTCAAAAAAGGTAATCAACTGATTAGCTTCTTTTGGTTTATTTCCTAGTTCTTCCACTATTTTGTGGATTGACTGTATGGCCATTTTGACCAATTTTGTTTGCTCAAAAATAATCTGAATAGAAGGCCAAACATCATTGATGGAATCAATGATGTTGGCCCAAAGGATTTCTCTCATGTCTCCCAATGGTTCTTGAAGTATTAAATCCCTCTCAAGGGCCTTTATCCTTTTTACCATCCTCAGGTTCCTCTGAGTTTCTTCTTTATGCTGAATTTGTAAAAGTTTACAATTGGTTTCCAAACTTGACACCTATTCTCTGAGCTTCCTAAGCTCAGTGGCCTGGCTACTCATTTTTTCCATGGCCTTAATCAATTCTGAATTTTTCTCTGTGGGTGTCTCTGTGTGGGTTGATGTACCTGTTCCTAATGTAGTACCTGTTGCTGGAAATGCAATTGCTAGTGGAATTGTTGGTTCTAAGGCAACTGCCAAAGTGGAGGGCACTGTTGTGGAAACTATATGTATTACAGTTTGAGGAGCGATGGCCAACTCACTTTGCTTCAACTATATCAACTTATCCAATTCCTTCTCAGTTTCCTTCAATTGATCATTTAACTTAAGGAATACGTCCATAAGTTCTTCCTCCTTCTGTGTCTCCAAAACTTCAGTTGTTTGAGGGTGATGAAGAGGAGGAATCTTGAGCTGCTTCTTTAGTGCAGCTATGTCATCATTTTTCTTCTTTATCAGTTGCTCTGCTGCTTTAACATCCTTGGGATCATGTCTGATCTCTATGACCAAGTCCTCTAAGGACTTTATTCTAGTGTCTTTGGCTTGAGATGAGGCCTTTTCCAACTGGAATTGTGTTGAGATGTTATTAAGTGAATTCTGAAGTTGGTGAGCTATTATGGCTTTATTGGTTAGAGTGGAAGAGACCATTTCTCCAGTTTGTTTATGCAACTCAATTTGGTCAATAGGGTGTATATCCTTTGCCATGAACTCAAAATCTATTTTAAAATAATCTGCCACTGACTTCAGTTGTTGGATGGTTGGCTTGAGAAAAATCATCTGCATTTTACCCTCCTTTATGTCAAAATCTAACATTAGCCTTGTCTGGTTTGTTGGAGCCATCTTTAGATAATGTGCATAACTTTGCAACTTTAATCTTTCATTCCTTGGTTTATTTCCTTGTATTTTTCTTTGATATCTAGGCTCTGTCCTATGGGACCCCTGAAAGAGGATACTTCCACACTCTGCTACCATTATAACATTTGAGTTTGAGAGGTGGAAGGTTCTTGTGCCCCTCATGAAGGAATGGTGTCCCCACTTTCTCTACTTTTTGCTCTTGAATCCCCTGCTATTTCCTCAATGTACTCTTGCTCTACATATGGGTTTAACCTCTTCCTCTTCAAAGGATTGGACCATAGACCTGCTAGAGGAGTGGCCTCATCTCTATCTCTCTTAAGGCTCCTCTCATCCTTAAGAGGAGTCTGCAACATAAGAGGATTGCTCATGATTAGTTCAGGTTGAGAAATCTCCTTTGAAATTTTAGGTTGTTCAGATTCTTCTAGTTGTTCTGAAAGCTTTGGTTGCTTTGATGGCTCTACTTGTTCTGAAGATTCTGGTTGTCCTGATGGTCCTACCTCTGTTGATGCACCAACTTCTTCTGTCTACCCATTGTGGCCCTATGCTTGTCTCTGAGACTGAGACTCTCCTGGAACCTGTAAAAATGAATCTTGATTAAGTCTTCTGTTTAAGTCCATTAATACATTATCAACAACAACCTCTGTACTATCTAGATCTATCAAAGTTCCTTCCACCCATTCAAATTGATTAGCATATTATTCAATTTCGGGGATTCTGTGGTGGATGTAAGGAGATAGTTTATTTTTTTGTCTCCTATTACAAATGAAGTTGTAGGGGTCATAGGTCCACATGAAACCTTTTTTCAGTTTCAATATTTGAAGGATTTCATCTACCTCCCTTCCTGCTTTTCTACTGTTACAAAACAAATGGGCCTAGTTGATCATTTATTCTGAGTTTTCCTTTCTTCTTGGCTCTTACAAAGTGCACCTCATATAAATTGATCATTTGTTTGTAGTACTCCAGAGCAAACAATCTCATGGGGAGGTAATTTGGAAATTTCTAAGGTGGCAATTCACATCCATAAATTTTGATTTCAGTATGGTTTTGGTACAAGTACCAATCCCATAATTTGTATTGTTTTGACAACTGTAGGACCCTTCTGATGTCTGCACTGATTCTGGGTGGAGGGCTTCATAGCAGCATGGTTGTCACAGGATAAACAAAGAGGTCTATGAAATCTGTATAGGAGTATTGAGATTCAAATTTGATGAATCAAAGAAGTCCAGAAGATGACTGATATGGGGTTTCCTTTTGTATCAAGCTTTTGGAGGGCAATTGGAAACTTATCATCTTGGTAATACAAAAATAAATGATACAAGACTGAAGAATACTTGAACACTCTTTCATTTTCTAATATCCTGAATTGATGATGCATTCTGTTAGCAATAAACTTTGAATAGTCAAATATGAGGGCTAGTGGTTGGCTAAGAAAGTAGATTGACATGATGGATATTATGATATCATCAACACATTCACTAGTGGTGTATCCTAGCACCCTGGATACCATATCTATAATGTCTCGGCCGAGGCTGGAGAATAAAATCCATAGATAAGGAGGAGAGCCATTTGGGATGTCACATTCTTCTTTGATGAAAATCTGGAATAACTGAGCTAGTTTAACTGATGTGAGGATGGGGTATCTATTTAGCATATCTCCAACAGAAAGAGGAGTCAGATTTTAGCTTGGTTGTAGTTGCAGCCTTTGGTTGATGGATTCAGCATTGAAAGTAAACAAGATAGATTGGTCAGGGGTTCTTATCGCCCTTTGGATAGGATCATAGTTCGTGTGGTAGTAACATACAATTTTTGGGAATATTTGTACTCTATGGAACTGGTACTTTGGTAAGCCTAATTCCCAAAGTCCAATGGGGTCAACTTGGTTCAGGAACCGGTCTCTATATTTACAGAAAACGTTTAAAGGGGATTTGTTGATGGTAGTGTCTTTAATCTGGAAGTCTTTGTCTGCAAGTGGGAGGTGGTCCAAATCCCCGTGGAGAGTTGTAATGGGCATAATATTCAGTGCAATTGGGGCTTCCATCCTTGGTTCTTGTGTATTCAAGGATGGGGCAAAGGGTTTCAGGGAAATTGAGAACAATTGATCTATTTTAGAGAATTTAAGACTACCAGGTGGTTTAATTAACTAAATTACTTAGCATTTAAATAAATTTAGCTCAGGTTCAGCAAGAAACCAAGGTTTCCTAGTCAAAACAGGGTAAATACCTAATGTCGGCTGTTTGAATGGAGTAATGGTGCCGATGCATTATTTACAGGAAGCACACGAGTCTACAAGGTGGTCTAGAGTTCAGCGGCTGTGGAAAGTTGACGATTGATAGCAGGTTTGCAGTTGAACATGCTCTGGGCTTTACATGGAAGCCATAATGTCCTTTTCACGATAAACAACAAAAACAATGAGTTTTTTGGCTTTATGTGTAAAATCAATGATTTTGGTGAGTATAATGGGAAAACGATAGTTGGCGCCAATTAGAGAAAGTGACATTTGTTGCATGGTGTAGGTGGTAAGCAAGATCCATCACATCACTTTTGGGGAAAATTTGTTTTGGGGGGAGGCTGCACGATGCCATTCATCGGGCGCCATGTAGCGGCGGGGTGAATAGTGAAACCACTCACATCGAGCGGGTAAAGGTTGGCCTTCAGGGGTCGCCTGATATGAGCGTCAGCCATTATATCTAAGGGGGTCATATCGTACAGTGATCGGGGTGTGATTCAATCGAGGAGTTTAACGGAGGGGCCCGATGGGTTATTAACTGCGGGTTAGGGCGGCTTAATGACATTGAGGGTGATATGATTGGAGGAAGGAGTTATTAATTAATCACAGTTTGATTAACTAACCCCTTTTTGTTTGGAGAAGGGTTATGGATCTTAATTAGTCATAGATCAACTAATTAATCCTTTTAATTAATTTAGTGAATAAGGTTTATAATTCAAACCATCGGGGCAAGATATTAATATATGGTATTTTAATAAAATATACGGGAAAGGGAGTTTTCTTTAGGAATTAAGTATAATAAAAATTAGGAGTTAATATGAAGTGAGAGCAAGAAAGAAAATGTGCTAAGTATAATGCTTTGATATTTATTTTTATATCCACATTTACACATCATAACTTAGGACAAGGGATTTTTTGTGGGTTTTTTGTGAGAAAAAGGGGTTTTATGTAGGGTCAATTACTTTCCCTAGGAAAATGATGATTTCAGCTTTGGGAAAACGATTTTTAGGTGAAATGAATGTATTATGGAGGAAGTGAATGTTGGTAAGGGGGTTTTTAGTACTTAGATTGTATAAGTTATTAGGCTGACGGTCCGGTCCCTTTAGAAGTCAGAGAAATGCTCTAAGCCCCTTTAAATTAAGGTTTTAGGTACTTTTGACTTATCGAAAATTAGTGAAATTAGAGGTAAAATGAATGGGGAAATTTATCACTTGACTTTGTAAATGTTTCATTATCACCAGGGAAAATTTTACGAACCACCCTAAATTTATATGTATAATAAATGGGCTAATCCCCATGATACAATGGAAAAATGGGAGGCAATTTTATCAATAATATATATATATATATATATATAGAGAGAGAGAGAGAGAGAGAGAGAGAGAGAGAGAGAATTTTTTTGGCGAATCTCTCACTAGATTATATTATCTAGTACAGTGATGGAAAATCTTTCACTGAATTATAAAATCTCGTAAGATCTTGGCAAATCTTGTACTAAATAATAAAACATTGTGAAGTCTTGGCGAATGTTTTGTTAAAGTATGAAACCATATATGATAATAAGAAAACATAATCATTAAATTGTAATATACTAACATACCTGTTTGGAAGAAAGAAACATAATTTTCTCTTCCTACAAACAACGTTCCAAGTTTTAGTGGTCATGTTTGTGAGGTTCTTACAATACACTCTTTCATATCCTTCTATTAGTTTTGATAATATTCCACAACAAATTTCTTGTAGGTGTTGATATTGACCACGAGTTTTGTCAAGGTAGGAGAGATTAATCTTTTCTCTACAACTTTTGTCAAGCTACCACTTTTTTCAAGTTATCAAATTTATTTCTTATTCCATAGACTCCAACTGCAAGATTAATAAAAAACACATCAAGTTTGTTTACCCCAACACGCCAACAAGTAGAAAGCCCCAACTATATTATATAAGAAAGTATTAGGTATCCCAAAGGCTTGAAGGGGATCTAATTGAAAGAAGTGACCATTGTGAAAAGCCTTCCAGTCAATATATGAATATATAAATGTAGATTTATTATTATTTTAATTGGAAATCTTCAATTAAATAACAAAATTTAATTACGTCTCTCCCAATCTAAATTTCTTATTAGCATAATTCACTACCCTCATACATCTCACATTTTTTAATAGCGTTGTTACATGTAGATTAATTTCCTTTTTGGTGAAAAATCTCCACCTTTTAGGAAAATATGGTGCAGTGGCTCCAACCCCTACAAATCATTAGGACAAACTAAGAATAGCACAAAAGATGAAAGGTTGTACAAACCAGCTTATTTTTCAAACAACTAATCCAAAATCGGTACCTAAACTTTTTCATGAAGATATCATATTGAGAATGTTTGAAAAATGGTGGGAAATCGTCTATGAGGGTGATGTAGAAAGAGTGATAAGGTTTCACTGTTTTGAATTTTTTTTGTTAAATCAGAAAAACCAATATTAATGGATATATTGGTATTTTTTATTAAATTTTGTGAAGTGATTAAATGTAGCTTTAACCATTCACCTTAAGATGTTTTTACAGTATAATTTCTATCTTCATTATCATAAAAACAAACCTTTATCCATCTCAAATCCACATCTACCACTCTTAGTGGGATGAAATCTATTTATCCCTATGAGCACTTTGTAGATCCAGAATTGAGATGGATCTAAGATGATAGAATTTCCCCTTTAAATAGTCTATGCTCACATGAATACATGGTATTACCATGGGTCAATACCATGGGTTATCATAAACCTCGAGCTTAAAAATTACTATTAGTAATTTATAAAAATTAATAAAATTAATAATTGACTTTTTATTTTATTTTTATTTTAACCAAGTTAAAATGTTTAACATACATTAAATTACAACATCCATTTTTACTCTTCATCCACCAAGCCCCAAGAGGGATCAAATATTTTTTCACTCTATGCTAGTTTGCATATGATGATATTTGATCCCTCTCGGGGCTTAGTAGATACAGAGTAAAGATGGATCTATGCTTGTTTAATCCCCCCCCTTTAAATAGGATACATTCCACGTGAATACCATGGGTCAATACCATGTGCCATTTTTTATTTTTATTAATACTAATATGAGGGTTAATAATGTTTTTTTGCATGGTATTAATAATAATCTAGCCCATGGTATTTGGCCCATAGTATTTTTCCCATAGGTTTCACCTAAATATAACGCATTTTTTGAGTGTCTTTCAATATAAGGTGACTTATGGAGTAAATATAAAAAAAATTATAATAAATATTATTTTACCACACGTCTTGTTTATTTATATTTTTATTAATTTACATACTCTAGTTTATTTATATTTTTATTTATTTACCATACCTCCACTTTATTTATATTTTTATTTGTTTACACCCTGACATGTATATAAGGTGACTTATTGAGTAAATATAAAAAATATTTTATTTATTTACCATACCTCTCATTTATTTATATTTTAATTAATTTACCATACCTCTTTTATAAATATGGTATTTGGCCCATATGATTCACTTAAATAAAACCTATTCCTGAAAATTAGGGTGAACGGCAGGTTGTAACTCCTAATTTCAAGGGATAAATTTACCTTTTTTACCCTCTCCCTTAAAATAAGGTGGGCTAACCCCCATACCTAATTTTTTTATAAAATAAATTTGAGGTGATTTGTAAAAATCTACTATGGTACAAAATATTCACCCACTAAAAATTTAAAACCCCTTAATTTCGTCTAAGGGTGAAAATTTGCCCTAAAATTTTCCATGATTATCATTCATACTCTTAGAAACTTGATGATGAAAGTAAATGATATGTTTTTATCCAATCAATCACCATAATTCTGCAACTATCCCACTACTTACCTATCTACCATCCTACCATTTTTTCTACTCTTTATTAGGTTGCACTTAAGCTGGCAAACCCTTATCGAACATTTTTCTTTTCTTTTACAATAAAATCTATCTAAGTCTATCCTTATTACATCCAAGGGCTCAGATTAAACTGTTGAGTTCCTTTTATTTACTCTACCTATCTACTTATCTGCCAAGATTAAACAGTTTGGTCAGATTTTATTCTCTATCTCTAAGCATAAAATTCAAAACATGGAATAACCAAGATTAAACTATTTGGTTACCATAGATTGTGGCACAAGTAACAAGTTGCATACAATCATTATTATACAAAAAGTAAAATAGTAGTGGCATTTGGACTTGCACACTTTCATGGTCTTTTTCTTTTTCTTCGGGTTCATTTTTTATTTTTTTTTGACCTTTTTTTCATTCTTTTTATCCTTTGATTTTTCTTTTAAGACATACCCTCTTTACATTTTCTTATTTTTTGATTTGTTACAAATATAGAAAACATTTGCAGAAAGCAAAGGTATGTACATATTACAGTTTTGACCTCATCCATTCAAAAATTATGACACCCATTGGTATAGGAACATAACAATGGCTCCACTTGGGGATTTCATTTCTTGGTGAAATGTTAAGAACTTGTAGATTAATGGCCTTCTGAATTTCTATGATATTATTCTGCAACTTTCCTTTTACTTTGATGCTTTATTGATACTTATTGACAATGAACCTTTTGAAGCTTAGGGCCTTCTCTTTGAGCTTCAACTCCAAAATTTACCATCCAATGCAAACTAAGTTTTGTGAACGATATAGTATGTACAAGTGCTTAGTAGAATCAATGAATGGGATCTATATAGTGCTTAAGCATTCGACCATTGACTCGTCCTCCTTCCACTTCTGCACCATCCAATTCTTTTAGAAAATAAGTGTTATTTCCTATTAAAGCATAAATAATTTAAGGACCTTTCCATGGGAAGTTAAACTTCCCATGTTTCCATTTATCTTCCCTTCTTGACTCACATTTCAACACTTCATCTCCTAGATAGAAATATTCTACCTTGGATCTTTTGTCAAATGCTTTCTTAATATTCTCCTGCACAAATTGGGACTTGATGTAGACTTGTTCCTTGGTTTGTTGTAAACGAATAGTCTGGTTGATCATTCTCTAAATATCATTGGGCTCAACCTGTGCTTCTTGGAGTAATTTCATCACTAGAATCCCCAAAGAAGATGGGAAGACAACCTCCATTCCATAGACTAGCTGATAGGGACTGGTGCCAATAGATTTCTTTGTGGTAAATCATTATGCCCACAAAGAATTCACTAGTTTCTTATTCCAGGTCTTCTTATTGTCTTCCAATAATTTTTTGATAATATTCATTAGGCTCTTATTGGATGATTCTGCAAGTCCATTTCCCTGGGGATAGTAGGTTGTGGAATGACCAAGGATTATGTGATACTTCTTGCAAAAATCAATCATCCTCTTTGAGTTAAAGGCTGCAACATTGTCTATGATGATTTTAGTGGGACAACCAAATCTGGATAGAATGTTGGCCTCAAGAAAACCTACTATGACAGTATCGGTGGCTTGTCCTGAGGGTATGGTTTTTATCCACTTTGTAAAATAATTTGTGGTAGTTAAGATCCATTTATGCTGGGGAGAGGAAGGGGGATGAATTTCACCAATGATGTCGAGACCCCACTATTGAAATGGTGTTTCAGTTGATATAGGTTTTAAAGGTAATGCCAGTAGCTTTCTTTTTCCTTCAAAAATTTGACACTTGTGACATGAGGTTACAAATTTTTTCACATTAGCAAAAACAGTGGGCCAGTAAAAGCTAGCCCTTAAGATCTTATCAGTTGTTGTTTTCCAATAGAGATGGCCCCCATAGTCACCTGCATGAAATTCTTGTAAAATTTTGTCAGATTCCTCTTTTAATAAACAATTCAACAAGATGCCTTCATGATTTTTCCAAAATAAGGCATTATCAATTATGCAAAACTTTAAAGATTTCATCTTTAAAAACATACTTTTAGTCCAAGATAGCTCTGGAGGAGCTTGAAGGTTTTGTAGAAAGTATATTATGTCAGCATCCCATGGTGAATCTGTAAAGGCTTGGTTGATCTGTGGAGTTGCCATCTCCTTTTCGTTATCCAGTTCTGCAATGAAGTTTATGTCTAGGGCCTGATAGTTTGATTCAGCCATGAGCTTAGCCAAACCTTGGCCTTTGATCATTTTTGTAGGTTTTATTTCCAAATCATATTCTAATATTGTAGCTATCCACTTCCCTCTTTTTCCATCAGGTCCATCCTGTTTCAGAATGTCTTTTACTACAACATTGGGAACATAAGCTACTATGTGAGAGTACAAGATATAAATTCTGAAATATTTAATAGCTTTAACCAGAGCAAAGGCCTACTTTTCCATTATGTTATACTTTAAAGGTGTATCTCTTAGGAATTTACTGAAGAAGGCTATTGGCTATTCAAAACCCTGATCATTTTTTTGCAAGAGGATTGCAGCAATGGTGTGTTCTGAAGCAAAAGAAAATATGATGAATTCCCTATCAAACATTCAGTTGATGAGGGCTGGTGTTTGTGTCAAGGCTAAATTTATATATTCAAATGACTTTTTAGCCTCTAGAGTCCATTTAATAGTCGAATCTTTCTTTAACATGTTGTTTAGTAATTTGATTAACTCAACTAAATTAGAGACGAATCTCCTTAAAATGTTTATTTTACCTAAAAATGCTTGAAGTTCTTTGACATTCTTGGGATGTGGTATCTACAAAATAGTTTCAATTCCTGTTGGTTTAATCCTAATACCATCTTTGGAGATAATGTGGCCTAATAATTTCCCTTCTTCTAACCCAAATAAATATTTTTTAGGATTTAGAGAAACTCCATATTTCCTGCATTTAGAAAGACCTGCCTAATGTGATCTAGGTGTTGTTGATTTGACTTAGAGAACACAGTGAGGTCATCAAGGTATATTACCAGGAAGTCATGGATTTCCTTAGCAAAGACTATGTTCATTTCTCTTTGAAAGGTGGCCCCTTCATTCTTTAACCCAAATGGCATTTTCACATACATGAAAGTGCCCCATGGAGTTGTGCATGCAATATTTGCCTGATCATCTGGGTGGACGAGGATTTGGTTATAAATAGAGAACCCATCTAATAGTGAGATTCTAGAAGAACCTACTACCCTCTGTAGTATGTCATCCATTTTGGCAAGAGGATAATTATCCTTAAGTGAAACTTTATTCAGATTCCTAAGGTCAATACACAACCTAATTTTGCTAGTTTTCTTTCTAGTGGGTACCAAGTTGGAAACCCAGTCTGAGAACCTGATTGGTGCAATAATGACAGCTTCATACATTCTTTTGATCTCCTTTTCAATAGAAGGTAGTAGAATAGGGTTGATTCTTCTAAGCTTCTATCTAAAGGGCCTCTAATCTTCTTTTAAGGGAATAGTGTGTTGTATTATGCTAGTATCATAGGATTTCAAATCCTCATAATTCCAGGCAAAAACATCTTGGGATTCTTTCAGCAGTTCCATATATTTTAGTTTTGCATTGGGAGGTAATGTTTTTGATAGTTTTATCAGTTTGGGATGCTCTTCAGATCCTATATTACATTCCTCAATCTCTGATTTCAAGGGTTCCATTTAGGCTTTTTAGGAATATTGTTGGAATCGAATAAGTCCTCCAAAGGAGTTAATCCTTTGGGAAGAAAATTGTCTTTAAGGTTTATAACTTCAGTTTCTTTATCAATTTCCTTTTGTTTTAGGTTTCAAATATCTACTTTTGTAAACTTTGTAGGCTGAAATCTATATGTATAGTCATATTCTAGTTTGTTAATTTCTACTTCATTAGAGAAATCGGAATCTACTGCTATGCCTGTGTCTATGTTGGTATTTACAAATTCATTACCTAAAGTAAAAAATTGTTAATTTGTTGATCATTCTCAAATACTTGCCAGTTCTTTAAATTGTCAGGAATGGAAGGTTTGTGCCTAACCTCAGCAGTGTACTGATGGTTGGGCTGAAAGGGCACCTTACAAGTATTAGCAAACATGGCTAAGCTGTGAGCTTGCATGTTGTTTTTTCTTGGAATAACAACAAGTTTTGTTTCTAAAAAGGTATTTAGTATCTCTATGTCTATTCCTCTATAAAATTTTAATCTAGGATCCCTAGTCATATAAACAACATTAATTTGTTTAATCACCAACTTGGAATCTCCCATGATAGAGACTCTAATGGCTCCTAACATTTTGACTAGCTTCAAACCTAACAAAAGTGCTTCATATTTGGCCATGTTGTTTGTGCATTTAAAGTTTAACCTGTAGGCATGACCCCCTGAATGATCATTTTGTAAGTTGTAAATCCATACACCTACTCCTGCACCTAGTTTTTTGATTGACCCATCAAACTCAAGATGCCATAGGATTTCATGCTCATAATTTTAATCTAGGGTAGTGGAATCCTTCTTGACTAAGGTATCTAGATCATCTTTTCTATCTGAAATTTCATGACTTTGGACATTTTAATTTTCTTTTAATACTGCAATTTCTTTTGGTTTTGTTGTTATACTACTTGAAGTGTCTTCTTGATTAGTTTTAGCATTATAAAGTATGGAAGAATCAATATCAAAATGTACTGAATATATAGGAAAGTTCTAAGGTCTCTCCTGAGTATCCACTACATCCTTCATCAAGGTCTATCTATACAGTTTCTTATGGTGTACAAAGATTGATATGGTAGCATAGGACATGTCTAGTTGTAGAGATCCCTGGAGTTTGGCACTCCAAGATCTAGACAACAACATACCATAATTGGGTGTTATGTCAGCAACAACGATGTCCATAAGTATGGTCTTGGCAGGGTACTGAACTAGGGAAACACACAAATCTTTTATGAGACCTAAGAATTTAACTTGGCTTGAATCAAAGGAAAACAGATCCTTATAAGGCCTACTGATATCCAAGTTTAGCTTTTCCATTACAGAATTAAGCATAAGATTATGTGAGGCCCCAGAGTCAAGCATGGAATTATGTAGGATTTTATCATGGATGTTAAGGCTAATGTAGAAGGGTGGTATCCCTCCTTCAACTGGCTTTCCATTAACATCTAGTCTGAAAATTAACTCTGGTTGGTCATCAAATAGATTCACAAAGTCTTTATTTTCAACGAAGTTCAAAGATTTACTAATTTGAGATCTATAAGTTTCATGCTTAACGAATTCTGTCAAAGGTACTGAGATTTTGAGTTTGGCCACCTTTGCTCCCAAATTGAAAGGTAGAGGGGCTTTATCTGTTTGAATATTTGAAATTTTTTCTCCAAGGTTCTGAGTAGTCTTTTCTTCTTTTTCATTGTTAGGAGTGTTTCGATTGAATTTTCTAATATGATTTCTGGAGGTTGTTCCACTATTCCCTTGAGGGGGACTGAGGTGGAAGGTTTCTATCTAGAAGGAGGGTTATCTGTTACATCTTCAATGGTGGGATTGGGAGGATTTTGAGGTGTTCTAGAAATGATTTGTAAGGTTTTAGTAACTTGAGGACTTTGTTTTGTAGCTTTTATTTTCTTAGGTTGGTTAGGTATTTATTTTTTACTCAGATTAGGAACATCAGTGTTCTTTTTGCTTCTTAAGTTGTACTATTTATGAACTTTGAAAATAGCAGAGTCATGCCCTTGCTTATAGTCAAAAGATTATTCTGTTTGGGTTTGTAACTGTTGAAGCATATATACTTCTTGATCATCTTGAGTTAGAAAAACAGTTTCTTCATCATCTAAGCCCATAAGGTTGATTAGGGTGTTTATCTCAGGGTCTTCTTAGTTGGAAGTTTCAGCATAATTATTTTGGAAAGGTGGCCTAATGTTTTGATTAGGCCCATTTTTACTTGTGTTTTGATTTTGGTTTTTCGTAAAGTTTGGATTCGTCATTGGATTAGCCTGTTGGTTATCCCAGTGAGGTTTCCTTTCAATAACTTCTATTCTATCCATTAACCTTTCCATTTCTTTATCCAAAGCATCCATTTTCTAATCAAAGGGTGAAGTTTCATATTTCAAAGGTGTTCTTCTCTCATTTCTAACCCTAGCTCTTTTGGATAGCAGATTAGCTTCCACACTATCTGCTACACTTTGCATATCTTCAAATATAGGGGGATTCCTTTCTCTAAGTTGAAAGGCCATATCTGTGTCAAATCCATCTGGAATCTTAATTAGGGATAAGCCAGGTGGAGGCCTAAGGTTAAGAGGGATTGCATGATAGACATTATTAAACCTGGTATAGTAGTCTTGAACAGTTTCAATTGGTCCCCTTTAAGGTTTTCATATTCAGATAGAATTTGAAGGGGGTTATTTTTGTTTCCCCACCTATTTAAAAATTGTTGGTAAAGAACTTCTAAGCTATCTATGCTCTGAGGAGGAAAAAATCTAAACCATGTTCTCATTTCTCTAGCTAGGCTTTGGACAAAGATTCTCATCTGGACATCTCCTATGTCAATTTCATGTAATTTTAAATAATCTGTCATTTTCTTAGTGTGTTGTTGTGTTGTATAAGTTCCAGTTCCATCAAATGAGGTAATTTTACTCTAATAATCCACTGGTAAGGCACCTTGAGGAGAAGGCATCACAAGGGGGGCATATCTGAGGGCCATAGATCTAAGCTGTATAGGATTGAGAATAGGAGTTGGGGTAACTGATGGGTTTGGAAAAACAAGGGGAGTTGGTGTAGTAGGGGTAATGGGTATTTGAGGGGTAGTGATGGGTTGATGGGGAAGTATAGGTATGAATGGAGATGAGCGTTGATCTTCAGAGGTGTGGGGAAACAATGGTGAGCTAAAAGATGTTGACGCTGACTCAAAAAGCTCAGGGAGCCTATTGGTAGTAAGGGATGACTGAGGGGAGTTTATAAGGTACTGGTCAATTGACAAGTTGGCTCGGATGACCTCAACTCCTCTGGTGAATTCGGGATCTAAGATTGTGTCTACATTTTCACTTTCAGACTTGGTTCTAAATAGACATAGGTCGAAATACTCGTCAAAAGGGATGTCTTCGATGAATAACCACTCATCAGGGCATGAATTGGACCTAACAATAGGTCCAGGACTTACTAAAATTTCATGTCTTCCTACGATTCTCGTAATAAGGTTGGGATTTTCAAATACAAGGGGAGGATTTGGATCAGGGTTGGCCCTGGTATAGTGAGTTCTCCCTGAAGCCATATTTCGAGTTTATAATGATTAGTTTGCTTTTTCCTTAGAAGTTATCACTCAAGATTTTTCATTAGAAATTATCAAAGAAGGAATAGCCCGAGGTAACCGCAAACCAATCTTTTAGACTCAGGTTCTAGCCAACCTAAGTCTAGAGAGGGCTTTCTCTTTATAATTTAACTTTGTTTAAATAAGATTTCAAGCTAGTTCTTAATGTTAAAGGTTGTTTTGTTTTGATTCGATGGTGGAATTAAGAAGACAGATGGGTAGAACAAATATTTAGGCCATTGGGCTATGGAGTCAATCAAGAAAGGCTTAACCGGATTTGATATATCACTGAGGTAAGAGTCCACAGGGCAGGTTAGAATAGCAAGAGAAAATTTGCATGTTTAAATGGATGGAAAGTCCTAACCAGGGCCAAGGGAAATGAAGAATCCTTAACTGGGATTGGGATGAAGAGAGGAGGGATGACTAGTAGTAAATGGCAATGAAGAATCCTATACTATGGGCCGAAGGGCGGATAAACTACAGAAGTAAGGGGGCAATTAAGAATCCCTAGACCAAGGAAGTTTAGTAGAAAACATAAATAAAGAAAACAGTTAAAACAGAGAGCACTTAAGATCATTTTGATGATATCATTCCTTGTTTTCTTTCAAGACTGTATAAGAAACACATATGTATATTTCATAACATAAAGAGAGTACAGTTTTTAAACATGAGAAAAATGATACTTTTTTGTTCCAGTTGTGCACAAGAATCCAATGAAATGTCCTAAGCTTTATTTCATTTCCAGCAAAACCAGTCCAGTCTCAAGTACAATAGCTCCTTGGCTCAAAAATAAAATGTCTACAGAAATGTATTTTAATCCACCCTAATTACTTCAACTTGTGAAGTATTTATACAAAATTTGATACAAAATATCTCATAACTATATGAGAATTATTCTAGGAAACAGAAAATATCTTCGACACGAAGACAGAGACAGATGGAGAACAATTTGTTTGTTGTCCCTTTAATTGTGACTGTGCTAGCTGTTGTTGCTCCAATTTGGCTCTTGTAGTTTACCTTGTAGTTATGTGTTGGAATTACTTTCCTCTTCAACCTACTAACAATCACCTATTCTACTTTGATCTTCTTTCACTTGTTTTACTTGGCAGTTACCTTTTACCTTACAGATTTGCTATAGTAACTTATAATAAATCAGTCAAATTGGTCCACCATTCACTATCAGGTAACTTCATTCTGATAATTTTCCTATCGATTTTATCGGCTTCTGTATACTTAGCAAAATTTGGTTTGCTTGTGAACAAGTGCTTGACTTCATGTTCAATGTAGAATAGATTCTCAAGGCCATAATAAAGCACTCCTCCAGTGGGAAAATATTTTCCCCTAAAGTACTAGCTTGGCTTTTGGCTGGTTTGTTTAACTTGTCAACATAATCTTCCTGGGTCATTAACTTATCATGGATCTCCATAGGACTGGGAAGTCCTTTTTTCTTAAGATGCCATATTTTAGCATAAAGCTATCAATGTTTGTTTGGATGCTCTGACACCTTTTCTCCAAAGTTATCATTAAGTTTCCTTTAGTGAGGACTTTTTTGATCTCTATGATGGTTTTTGTTTTGTCCTGTATATCTAATTCATCTAGTTCTTATCTCTTTTTGTTGTTCAAAAATGTAATCAACTGATTAGCTTCTTCTGGTTTATTTCCCAGTTCTTCCACTATTTTGTGGATTGCCTCTGTGGCCATTTTGACCAATTCTGTTTGTTGGACCAAAGGATTTCTCTCATGTCTCCCAATGGTTCTTAAAGTGTTAAATACTTCTCAATGGGTTTTATGCTTTCTGCCATCCTCAGGTTCCTCTGAGTTTATTCTTTATGCTAAATTTGTACAAGTTTACAATTGGTTTCTAAACTTGACATCTGTTCTCTCATTTTCCTCGGCTCAGTGGCCTAGATATTCATTTCTTCCATGGCCTTGATCAATTTTGCAGTTTTCTCTATGGGTGTCTCTATGTGGGTTGATGTACTTGTGCCTGATGTAGTACGTGTTACTGGCAATGTTGTTGATGGTGGAATTGTTGGTGCTAAGGTAGCTGCCAAATTGGAGGGTACTGCTATGGAAACTGTAGGTATTACAGTCTGAGGAGTGGTGGCCAACTCACTCTGCTTGGACTGTATCAACTTATCCAATTCCTTCTCAGTTTCCTTCAATTGATCATTTAACTTAAGGAATACATACATAAGTTCTTCCTCCTTCTCTATCTCCAAAACTTCGGTTCTTTGAGGGTGATGAAGAGGAGGAACCTTGAGCTGCTTCTTTAGTGCAGCTATGTCATCATCTTTCTTCTTTATCAGTTACTCTGCTGCTTTAACATCCTTGGGATCATGTCCCAGCTCTAGCACCAAGTCCTCTAAGGACTTTATTCTAGTGTCTTTGGCCTGAGTTGAGGCCTTTTCCAAATGTTATTATGTTGAGATGTTATTCAGTGAATTCTGAAGTTGGTGAGATTTTATGGGCTTGTTGGTCAGAGTGGAACAAACCATTTCTCTAGTTTGTTTATGCAACTCAATTTAAAATAATCTGCCATTGACTTACGTTGTTGGATGGTTGGCTTGAGAAAGCTCATCTACATTTTACCCTCCTTTATGCCAAAGGCTGACATTAGCCTTGTCTGGTTTGTTTTAGCCATATTTAGATAATGTGCATAGCTTTGCAACTTTAATCTTTCATTCCTTGCTTTGATTTCCTTGTATTTTTCCTTGATATCTAGGCTCTTTGTTGTGATAGCCCTAAAAGAGGATACTTCCACACTTTGTTTCCTTTCTAACGTTTGAGTTTGAGAGGTGGAAGGTTCTTGTGTCCCTCCTGAAGGAATGGTGTGCCCACTTTCTGTCCTTTCTTCTCTTGAATTCCATGTTGTTTCCTTAGTGTACTCTTTCTCTACATATGGGTTTAACCTTTTCCTGTTAGAAAAGGTTTGGACAACAAGCCTACTGGAAGGAGTGGCCTCATCTCTATCTCTCTTAAGGCTCCTATACTCATTAAGAGGAGTCTACAAAACAAGAGGATTGCTCATGATTAGCTCAGACTGAGCAAGCTCCTCTAAAAATCAGGATGTTCAGATTCTTCTGGTTTTTCTGAAAGCTCTGATTACTTCAATGGCTTTGCTTGTTCTAAAGATTATGGTTGTCGTTATGGTCCTTCCTCTGCTGATGGACCTACTTCTTTTGTTTGCTTGGTATGGCCTGTGCTTGTCTCTGAGACTGAGACTCTCCTGGATCCTATACAATGGAATCCTCATCAAGCATTCTATCTATGTTCATTAGTACATTATCAACAACAACCTTTGTACTATCTTTATCTATGAAAGTGCCTTCCACCCATTCAAATTGATTAGCATATTGTTCAATTTCATGGATTCAGTGGTGGATGTAAGGAGATAGTTTATTTTTTGTCTCCTATTACAAATGAAGCTCTAGGGATCATAGGTCCACATGAAACTTTGTTTTAGTTTCAATCTTTCAAGGATTTCATCTACCTCCCTTCCTGCTTCTCTACTGTTACAAATTTTTGGGCCTAGATGATCCTTTACTCTAAGTTGGGCTTTCTTCTTGGCTCTTACAAAGTGCACCTCATCTGAATTGATCATACTCCAGAGCAAAAAATCTCATGGGGAAGTACTTTCGCAATTTGTAAGGTGAAAATTCACATCCATAAACTATGATTTCAGTATGGTTTTGGTACAAGTACCAATCCCATACTTTGTATTGTTTTGACAACTACAGGACCCTTCTGATGTATACACTGATTCTGGGTGGAGGGCTTCCTAGTCGCATTGTTGTCACAGGATAAACAAAGAGGTCTATGAAATCTGTATAGGAGTATTGAGATTCAAATTGATGAATCAAAGAAGTATAGAAGCTGACTGATCTGGGGTTTCCTTTGGTATCAAGCTTTTGGAGGGCAATTGGAAACTTATCATCTTGGTAATAAAAAAAGTAAATGATACAAGACTGAAGAATACTTGAACACTCTTTCATTTTCTAATATCATGAATTGATCATGCATTCTGTCAGCAATGAACTTTGCATAGTCAAATATGAGGGCAGGTGGTTGGCCAAGAAAGTAGATTGGCATGATGGATATTATGATATCATCAACAAATTCACTAGTGGTGTATCCTATCACCCTCGATACCATATCTATAATGTCTCGGCTAAGGCTGGAGAATGTAGTCCATAGGTAAGGAGGAGAGTCCTTTGAAATATCACATTCTTCTTTGATGAAAATATGGAATAACTAAGCTAGTTTGACTGATGTGAGGGTGGGGTATCTATTTAGCATATCTCCAACGAAAAGAGGAGTCAAATTTTGGCTTGGTTGTAGTTGTAGCAATTGGTTGATGGATTCAACAGTGAAAGTAAATAGGATAGATTGTGTTAGCACTTGAAATTTCACCTAGGCTGAGATAGACAAATCTCAAGGCTACATCAAACCATTCAGCCTCGTAGCTAGCCCTACGAGGCAGGAGAAGGCTCTCTCCGGTCAAACTCGGTGGATTTTTCAATAGGATGAGTTGACTAATTAGAAACACTGATATTAGGCTAGTAAACTGATAAGGAGGGTTGATTTAAAGTTTTTGGGGTTTTTGGTGGCAATTGGAGGGAGTACAATTCAGGGTGCGGGGATTGAGCTCAAGTTTTACAGGTGGGTCTTTGGGGCAAGGTAGGAGTTTGTGCTGATGCCTTTAGTTGAGATGAATGATCAAGGAAGAAAAAAGAGAAGCTAAATAGGGCAAACAATGACTTTGAATCCTCTCTAGACAGTGGAAAACATAAACATTAAACAAATT
>APFE030712010.1:4538-31799 GCA_000404065.3 Pinus taeda
GGAAAACGAGAGAGGGGTGTAGCTCTCTGCAGGTTGCAGCCTGCATACTGGTAAAAAGACTGCACCAGTATATTGTAAAAGAAGTTTCTAATTGAAAAGAAGATAGAGACGAATTGCAGCAGGTGGTTTTCACCCACATTGGGTTTCCACCTTATATCTTGTGTTCTTGTGTGGGACTGTTTCTCTGCTCTGTTTTACTGTCTCTGGTTACTGTTATCTGATTCTGCATCACAGATTAACAATCATCATCAGAAAGATTAAGTAAAGTAAAAGCTTACTTTGTATACGCGGGTTTCCTTCTGCATAATCGCGTATATATGTAGGTTAATTAAACTGAAGTAGCGTATATCAGTTGTTTTGAAAAAGGAATAATTACCTTGATAATACTGATTCACCCCCCCTCTCAGTATTATTTCCAACACTAGGGCATCTAGTGGCCATGTGTGTCGAGCCTTCCGTAGGAGTTTTGGGTTTCTTGATTGTCCAGTCGACTTTGCGATTGCTTTTTTCACTTGTTCAGTGATTGTTGAAGTGTTTTTGGTTGATTTCTGAGTGACTTGCTTCTTTCTTGCTTGGATTTCATTCTAGCTTTGTTTGAGCTTGGATCACATAGCTCGTACAAGCCTTTGCTTTTCTTTTGGTTTGGAGAACTGTTTTGGTGTCTTGGGAATTTCATTGTATTCTCGTTGAGTGAGTTTATCTCTTTTACTCAGTGTTATTGTCTTTCAAAATTCATTCTAGTGCATTGTGCCTTTGAAAAAGAAATCGAACAAATCTCTTTTGCATTCAATAGTTAATGGAATAGAACTTTTTCATTGATTTGTATTCTTGAAAGAAAAAGTTTTATTTATTTTCCATTAGCTGCATTAGGCTGTTTGATTGATTGTGCTCATTTTGTTTGATTGAAAACTCTTAACTCTCTCGTAGTTAGTATTCGTCGAACGAAATGGTATTCTTTGGCATATAGATTGCATCTAGGCAATTGTGAAAGATTACATACGGTAGGACTTGAAATCGAAACTGAACTAAAGATCAACCATAAAATAAACCGAATAAACTTAAAAACGCATTGGAACATAACGCTCACATTCTAGAGGTCTAGGCTAGAGACGTGCTCTGGCGTCGTTAAACCTAGTCACTTTTGTTCTCACATTAAGGTTGGTGATTCCTCCTTGTGTGATTCAACTGTGGTCTAGTACGGACATGTACTCCCACGTACCGTCGTGTATATATGGGGAGACTCCACTAGGTTATCATCCTTGATCCATAGGAAGCTGTGTCTGCCGCCTTACAAGCCGTAACGCACCGAACACAGCATTCGGGAAGATTGACTGCAGTACGGAAAGTCCTTGGTTTTCATATGATTGCCAAGGTGTATAAGTTGTTTTACCGGTTTTCTGGTAAACCCCTTGCCTAGTTTCTCTAGAGCAGTCACTTTTTGATCCTTTTCGGACTCCTTAAAAGAAAAGGCTCTATTGAGCATTTGTCACTTCGGGCTCATTAAACATTCGAACGTGACTAGAGTCATCTTTTGTCCTTTTCTCGACTCTTAAAACATGAAAAGGTCAAGTTGTGTCCTAATGTCTTAAAAATTTATTCGGCCACGATTACATTTACCTTGTTGGATCTTGTTTGCGTTTAGTTTTGAGTAGGGTCTTTTATCGTTAGCTTGTCTAGGATTTTTGCTTTATCATCCTAGCGGATCCATCGATCCCGTCTCCCGTCCCAAGTGACCAAGGGTCTCCTTCTTCTACTGCCACTGAGACACCGGTTTGCGGCGACACTTTCCCTATTGTTCCGAGTGTCCAACCGTTGAACTCTCGTGCTCCAGAGGACGATCTTTACGACTTGTTTTGGAACCCTGTTTGGGAGCCTTCTGAAGAGGATTTTCCCACTACTCCTGTTGGTGTTTCATCCCCGATGGCTTCTTCCGACATGGAGGATACGTCTCCTGTATTGAGTGGAACACCCGTTATATCGAGTATTGATACTCTCATCCCGGCTACATCCTCGGTGATCTCTACACCCTACACTGTCACACCTCTCGGTATCACAGTGCCGACACGGTATAGATCTCTAAGGGATGCTATGGGCTCTGTGAGTTCCTCTTCTATGTGGGATAATAACATTGTTCCCACTACGGGACCTTTCATTTCCCAGGCTCACCATACTGCTGTCACATCAGTTCCAACCAATTCGACCGTCTGTGTCGCGTCATCAACTCCAGTTGCTAGTGCCGTTACGGCATCGTCCGTCGTAACTACCGTTGCTGGCCCATCTCGAGGCCCAGCACGTATTGGTCAATCGGCACATACTGCTAGAGTTGTCCATCCCGCAAGTGGTGCCCCACCTTTTTCTGATGCTATTTCGGCAGGGGGGGCATATTCCCAGTACTTGCATGCTGTCCAAAACCGAGGCGGGCAAGGCCCCTATTATGATCCTGTCAATCATTATTTGTATACCTCCTTGCCAACTGAGCCCGCTGTAGAGCGTTCAGTTCTGTTAAATGTGGCTTGGGGCACCACCGGTTATGGTGGTGGCCAATTCCATCTAGGTCAAGGGAAGCCATCCCAAGGACCACCCTACCAGGGTCAACCATCCAACTCGCAGCCTAATCATGGGCAGCAGTATTATGGCCAGACCTATCCAGGTCAACCTGGAGGTTCTCAAGGAAAACCCTATCAAGGACAACCTTTAGCCTCTGGTGGTCCGTATTATACATATCTTGGGCAACCTTCTAGAAACCCGGGACATCCCTATGATTAGCAAGGACAACCTGGGCCCCAGCAAGGATACCCTTCGGGGCAACCCTATGGGAACCCGGGACAACCTTACGCGCAGCAAGGACAACCCGGAAGCCAACAAGGTTACCCTTCTGGGCAGGGTGGCCAGCCTTACGCATAGCAAGGCCAGCCCACTGCTCAGCCTAGTCAGCCATTCGGTCTACAAGGACAACCTTCAGTTGCGCAAGGACGGCCCAACGCCTAGCAAGCTCAACCTTCTGGGCAGGCAGGTCCGTCTCAGATCCAACCAGGACAACCTTCCGGCCAGATGGCCCAACCTCACTCTTCGCAAGGATATCTTTCAGGGGGGGCTCAATCGGGAATGCAAATGGTTCCTATTTCTTAGGCTCAACCCAGTTACCAACCCCAGAATCAAGCTGGTCTCCAGTCACAAGGTGGGTACCAATCCCAACCTTCCTATCAGATGCCGCCTGGTTCCCAGGCTCAATATGGAACCCAACAACCATATGGATACCAGCAACCCCAGGGGCAAAATCAATATACCCCGTATCAAAATTACCAACAACTGCAGGTCAACCCCTATCAAAATTATCAGCAACCTGCAGGGCAGTATGGTAACCAATGGGGAGCTGGGGGGCAGAACCAGTATCAACCATCCAGTTCCAGATATAACCCTTATGGACAAAGTTCCTATGAACAGGGTCCTTTTGGACCTGGTCCGTCCGGACAAGGTCAGTGGGGGCAACCAACAACTGGATGGAATTCTGGCCCTACCTCATATCCGCAGATGTCCTTCAACCCGCAGCTACCATTTCTAGCGATGTTGGAACTGCCTGATGTGTCGAAGTTAACAAATGATCCCATTTTGCATAATTCACAATGGCCACCAGTTCCAACTAAAATACCCGGTGACTGTCTCAAATTCGACGGCAAAGCTAGAGAGGATCCTCAAGCCCATGTAATGATGTATCACCTATGGTGTTCGTCTAATTCATGGCTTGATAATTCGATTCGACTTCGCCTCTTCCAAAGGACTCTCACCGGTTCTGTTGCTAAATGGTATATTGAATTGACCCACGCGTCTTTCCAAGAATTTAATTCATTGGATATGGCATTCCTTACTCACTTTCAGTTACCCATTCGGTATGAGACAGGGACTCATCTCTTGACATCTCTTAAGCAGGATATAGCTACGCATATCTCTGATCATATACATGAATGGAGAAGGCATCGCCGGTTGATCAAGTTTTGGATTCCTGATCAACTCCTCACCGATTGGTTCACGACTTCCTTTGTCCCTAAGATTGCACGGGACATTGCTATGGGGGCCTGCGTGACTGAAGAGCAAGCGATCGCGTGTGCTCAGTACCTTGACTTAGTTTACTCTCAGTCAGGTACTTTGTATGAGTATTTGCCTGATGCCCCGAGACCCGGTACATCCAAGGCTCTGCCGAAGCCATTTGTCGATGGAGTTATTGTCTCTGTGAATCCGACCTCCAAAAAATCACCTTCGAACCCTGGGAAGCAAAAATCGGATGCTTCTAACCCAAACACTTCTCAGGGTGGTTCAAATTCTGGAAACACTTTCGAGGTCAACGCCGTCCAGTCCACCACGACGAGTAAGGCCTCGAAAGGAAAGAAAAAGGGGAAAGGGAAAAATAAGTCTGAACAACCTAAACAGGAATCCTCCAAACCTCCACCCGAGGAAGGAGCTAAGCGTAAACCCAAATATCCTTGTCTCATTTGTGAGGAGGAGCACTACACTAAGGACTGCCCAAGGCGATCCAAAGTTAGTTGTTTGTTGAAAGGTGCTCCTGGGGTTCCTGTGGTTCTTAAAGAACCTTTCCCCTCTCAAAAAACTCAAATGGTGGCTGATCCGTCTTCTTCTCCCTTTGGGTCCCAAGTCTTCATGGCTGGATCTATTCCCGTTCATGTAACGACTCAAGCAAAGGAGTATCCGTCGTCCACCGGGAAGGAGCTCGAGGTTCCCTCAAGTGCTCCTTCGTCTAGCTCTGGTCCGCTCCATATTGAGAGACCAAGTACTGAGACGACCATCTGACCCCCTCCTAAAGGAGTACTCAGGAGATCATCTTAAAACCCGAATGCTCGTGGTGCCTAGCACTATAGCATAGTTGAGGACTTAACACAGGCTCCAACGGCTATGTCCGCCTTAGAAGTTCTCCAGAGCTGCCCCCCTCAGAGGAAGTCCCTGCTATCGGCCATCGGTGGCATCGACCCAACAGATATGGATCTGATTACCTTTGATCTCGAGAGCCATGTCCCAAGGCTGCCTCATCAGATCGCTTTTCTTATCCAAGTCATCATCAATTCAAAAACGATTCATCGTACAGCTATTGATGAGGGTGCATCGACTTGCATTATGTCTATTGCTTGTTGGAAAGCGATCGGGTCTCTGACTCTGAGCCAGTCTCCTACGACTTTGGAAGCTTTCGATGGGAGAGAATCTCGTCCCTATGGTATTCTTTAACGATTGCCAATCACTTTAGAAGGAAAAACCGTTGAAGTAGAAGTTGAGGTCATTGACGCGAATCTCACCTACAACCTCCTTCTGGGCCGGAGTTGGACGTATGCCATGCGTGTCGTGGCTTCATCCCTCTTCCATGTCATCCATTTCCCTCACTAAGGGAAAATTGTCACGGTAGACCAGCTCTCCTTCTTCACTTCCTCTTCTGAAGGAGATGTGCCTTTCATTGAACATACCTTCGTTCCTTACGAGAGTGTGGGAGTCGGGCTCTTTAAAGACCCTACCCTCATGGGTGTCTTCTCACTCCCACCGTCGAACCTTGCTTTGCTCAGTTTGGTTTCTACTCGTTCTGATCCCTCTTCACACTCTGTTGTGACCCTCGGTCCCTCTCCACGAGGGGGCATTGGTCCTCTAGCTTGTAACCCTCACTCGGCCAAGGGGCATGGGCAGATCATTGGTGCTGTTGATCATTCTATAAAACAGGCCGAGACGACGCCTACATTATCTAGGCCGGTTACACAACAGTGTGATAAGGAAAGTCTCAAAATAGGCTTGACGTGAACCAAGTATCATGCGTGCACTTTACTTTTGTACATACGTATGCTTTTAGCAGTGTGTTGTGTGTGTGTGTTTGTTTAATTTTTGTAGGTATATCGGCATGATTACCGCTTATTGTGTCTTTTGCTTCTTGAACAGATGTCTGGATCACCTTACGTTGGTTTCGCTGATGGTGCTTCCCGGAGTACTCGCAACTTGTCATTTGCGGCATGGGTGATCTACGATCCTCATGGTGAGTTAGTAGATATTCAAGGGGTGTGTCTGGGTTGTACGACAAACAATGTGGCTAAATATAGTGCTGTGATTGAATTATTAGCTAAGGCAATTAACCTCGGCATTCGCACATTGGTTGTAAACTTGGATTCTCAACTTGTAGTCCACCAGCTCAACGGACGTTATTCCATCAGAGATCATCGCATTTTAAGGTTGTATTTACGTGTTAAGTTATTAGAAAGGGATTTTGATTTCATTACCTATCAACATATTCCAAGACGACTTAATACGTTAACCGATGCATTAGCTAATTATGTATTGGACAGACATTTGCATAATATGTGAATCAACATAATACAAGAAGCATAAAATAAAATAAACCATAACATGTATATATATATATATATCGTGTGGCGCACTGAGGCGCTCAAAAATAAGTGTACATGTCTAGATAGAGTATGTGTTCTCCGTACATCTGAGACACATGTCTCTCAAAAAATATATGCAGAAAGTAAGCCTAGAAGTCTAATCGCGGTGGTGCTCATGATATCACGTCACCGCGCGCACCAATCGTCTCAACAGACGATGAACGCGAGTCGGCACCCCCAATGTGTGCCTCTGGTATGCAAAAGGCACGTCCGCTAATCTAGCGTAACCTGAAATCCCTTGGGTGAGTCCCTCGAGATTCTGTATCAGCTCTTCCCCCACAGCACCCCCTGCCTGAGGGTCAGCTACGGGTTCGCCCCTCCGCGCTACAGGAGACAAGCCGGCTGGTCGCTCTGGCCAACATCTGCATATACATACAACCGTCATCAGAATAGGCATGTATTGAAAAAAAATGAAAATACATAAAACATAAAAAACGAAGAGATCATACCTAACTCCTCGTCCCATTCCTCTTCCTCTGGTAGTGGGAGGTCTAGGTCCCCCATGAAATTAGTCCCCGCATATGGCCAATCCTCTATCATGACCAGCTGACGGCGAAGCCATATGAAGAATTCGGGCCGCCAAGACATCTCCTGGCCCCCTCCTCCTCTGGGCATCAATGTTGCCCAGCGAGCCATCCTAGGCTCTCATGGCAATGGATCAGCCACTACAACTCCCTGGATCTGGAAAAGTGGTAATCGCTCCAAGAAGAACGACACCACAATTGAGCCATACGCGAACTGTTTCACTCTTGCATGCTTACAATTTGTAAGTTGCCTTTTGATGTTGGTAGTCACCGCTATAGCCCAATCAAAGATGGTGGGGCTGAGGCATTCTGTCGCTAGTAACAGATGATTCTTGCTTGCCTCATGGGGCGCTTTTACCCCAACTGTGCACGTGATGATGAATAATATCGCCTTGAGAGTCAAGTCCTGGATGGTATTGATAGCCAACTTGGCACTGTTTCTCCCAAATTGTGCCTTTGGACACACTCGGGCCTTTACTTCACCTACCTTCTCTCCGGAAGGTCTACCTCCAGTCAAAATAGGGCTCGCCCCTCTCCGTGACAGCCCAGTAATGAAATACACATCAGACACCTCCAGCTCTAAGGTTTGGCCCCGTAAGCAAAATACTTGGTCATCCACATCCCAAGCATCGATTATGAACTGCAACAACTCAGGTTGAGATCACATATATGATGTGAGGAAGAACTTCTTGAGGCCACGGTCCCTCAAAGCATTCATACATCCCTCATCCTCGATGGCCAAGGCATCCACAACATCATGTTCCCGTTCTTTCCATTCCACCACCATTTTTGCTTGTTTCCTGCACCCACAAGGATAAATAAATCATTATTAAAACCCTGGTAAATTTATAAGCCGGGAAGAATTCAAATGCAATGGGATTTCTATGTAAAACTTTTAGGTCGCGTGGTTAGCGCGACTGTTTCCAAAACAGTCGTGCTAATGGCGCGGCCCCTTTAGACAAATCACCCCATTAGCGAGGGTCCGTGCCAGATACCCGTGCTAATGGGAAGCAGCCCTAAATTTTGAATTCCTCCTTGCAGAGGCTCAATCAGGGACCAAATGCATAAAAAAAGGTATGGAAATGGAGCTAAGGAAAATGTCTCTTACCTGGAGCTGACAGAATCTCGAATGGTTGCATGGATTGGCTGTAATCACCACCTGAAGTTTGATCCCCAAACAGACCACTACTACTATTCAAGAGGTAAAAAGTAAAAGTAATTTTATTTTTTACATTCTCACCATATTTATAGACTTTTTGACTTATTTTTGGGTTTAAAAAGGTTATTTTTTAATATTTTAATATATTTTTGGTCGAGAATGGATTTTACGCTTGCTTCTTGTGCAACGACAGGTCTTTTTACGCAACTTCGATGGTGAAACGAGTTGTATTTTATACTTTTTCAAACTCGGTAAATACATGAAAAAGTCATTATGGAGTCATCTTTCAGCTCTTTTCTGACTCACTAAACATGAAAATATTGCCGAGTTGTTCCTCTTGACTCGTTAAAAGTAAAAAGGAGGCGGTCGTCTTTAAACTCTTTTCCGACCGTATAAAAAATGAAAAGATCGTCGGGCCTTTGTCGTTTCAGGTTCGTTAATGGTGACGAAACGATGTGATATCGATCGCTTTTTTACTTTTTCGGGTCGGTGTCACTACTCACGAAAAGTACTCCTCGGTCGTAATGGCCAGGCGGTTCTTTCGAGCATAGTTTTATACTTTTTCGGGCTCGAGAGACACAACTTTACGAAACAGGACACCCCTAGAGTTTTCTTTTTGCTGTCTTTTCAAACTCTCTAAACATGAAAAGACGCTGAGTTTTTACTTTGTCAGACTCGTTAAAACTTTGATGACATCGGGTTTCGTCGTGATGACACCTCTCAAGCATATGCTATCCCCATCAAGCTTTCCATCCAAAAATAATCGGGGTACTTGCCAGAAATGGTGGGGGAATAAAGGAACCATAATCATCGTCGTCGGTAGTATGTCGCTCTTGAACATGGCACTTATCTGTATTCGTGTCTGGGTGGGGACATCTCATCTTGTTTCACACTTACCTCCATGGGTTTGGGTTATCTTATTTTACCATTCATTTTCTCATTGCCTTGTCGTCATGACCCCTGATCATTTGACATCAAATACTGCCAAATCCACTGCTGTGCCACCTATATGTTCAAGAGAAGTTGACCTCTGCAAAATACTCAACCTCCCTCTGATATCCCACACAAAACATGTTATCCCTCTCTGTCTCATGTCGATGATGTGGGAAACATTATGGCCCACCTTCGATCAAGATCATTGCCTGTCGACTTCGGCTCATTATCCAGGAAGATGACCTAGAGACTCCCTTCAGGTGCCTTAGGGCCTGCATGCCTCAATGGCAGGTTCTTCATGTTCAACGCGAGGTTTTCATTATTGGCCTCCGATCGAGCGATTCTATGGGTGTTCGACACCGGCTCATTGATTCACACGCCGTGGATTGCACCTGTAGTACCTTCAGGACCATCTTCATTATTGGTGGTACCTCTTGCGTCTGTTAACAATTTTCATCATTGACTGGCAATCAGACGATGTTCATGCATGTTCGACTTCGACTCCTGTATTCACATGATTGAACTTGTATTGTGTTCGGGTCGGGTTGGAGCGCAAGACTACGGATTGTGCATATTGAAATCTGGGTTGCATTTTGTGGATTATTGTAATCACTACATGACTCATTTATTGGATGGTTGCGACCATACCTGAGTCCATTCGTTGATCCTCATCAGATGGCTGCGTCCATGCCTGGGATCTAGTTTTTATATCCTCTATTACGGATGGCTACGCCCATACCACATATATCATGTACTTGAGATATCAGTTGTACTTCTTTTCGCAGGTTCTCTAGCGGCCATGTTTTCAGTCACACATGTTCTTGTAAAGCATTTCACCCCTCTCTCTCTCGGGCCTCATGCTTTAGGGGGCATCTATTACACAATAATTTGTCACCATTTGTCACCGTCCCTGTTACCCCTCTCCTGCACCTTGGAGGATGCATTCCGGGACTTGTGAGAAGTGACAAGACTTGAAACCACTTGCATCATTCCCCTCTGAAGATGAGCTTCACATGCCTTGAAGACATCTCCTGCAGTTTGCCCATAAAAAAAGCCCTTTTTACATTACGCGTTTCAATGTGTTCTTCCCGCGCCAATGGGGAAAATCCTATAAAATGGGCGCGCTATTAGCGCTTTGTCCGAGAGTCGCAATCGTGCCAACCTATTTGGGCAAAGTTTTTAACCAATCAACCTCCGAACGTTCTCTCCAACTCACTCACCAACTGAATCTATGTTAAGTGAGGATGGTTTGGCTTCGAATCTCCTTGAATGGGAAGTAGTTTGCCACCCTTACTTGGAAGTTTCCAAGTGATGAAGCCAAATCCATGATTGTTGTGATTGATCTTATCTCTTCCTCTTTCATCTATAAAAGCTTGTCTCCATGCCTTGAGCAAGCTAGTGGTAATAATACTGGTGCTGAAAGGAAGATATGAAGAGATTAGAGTTGCAAGAGCCTTCTTTGTGTCCATAAGGCTTAACCTAAGTGAGGAGATCTTGCCACTAAAGAGAGAGAGGCTTGTCCCTCATCCCTTCAAGCTTTGCAAGACTTGTGTAGCTGAGCACCCAGCCAAAGGAGGACTTGACGTCACGACGCTGGTTGTATTCTCCTTTGTTGATTATTAATAATAGATGACTATCATTATGGTTCCACTCTCATTGTCTTGGTAATGGTTGATGTTGAGTTATGTCCTTCCTTACTGATGTAAAATTGCATTTATTAGATTTCACGCTTGTGTTTGTGTTGTTCTCTTTGTGTGCAGGTGTCCATTCACGGAGATCGTGGAGGACTGTGACCGGCCAAAGCAAAGAAGCATGGACGACGTCTCTTCTACGAACGAAAGCGTTGGAATCCAAGTAGGTCTTCATCACCTACCTTTTATTTGCAATTAGGGACTTGCGTGGTAGCATTGTTTGATTGTTGCTAGACCCGTTCTGGGCTAGTAGGGTTCGCCTCTATCCGTAGAGGGGATTTACCTCTCCAACACTAGCTGCAGGCCAAGGAACGATGGAATGTTGAGCTTGAAGGCATTGTCCATTATAACATTGGTGATGGTGTATGACCCTTATCGAAGCGGTTGAAACTTGCAGTGGGGCCCAACGAGGTGTTCCTTCTCCAGATGTAGCCAAAATTTGTTGCCCACTTGGAACTTGTGTGCCACCTGATGTTGATCATGTCATTGCTTGTAATTAACATTGGTTCTATCCAATATGCCATGGACCTACTGGAAAATGTGTTGAATGCGCTCACTGAAGTTGTTAGCCCTGTCAACTTCATAATAGACATGAGCTAAATATGCATGAGTAGTTGCAAATGGTATGACCACATCAATGGGACATACTGGTTGGAATCCCAATCCCACCTGAAAGGTGTTATGGTCAATTGAGATATGGAGAGCTATGTTGTAGCTATGTTGGACATAAGGGAGGATTTTATCCCATGTGTGTGGATTCTTTGAGTTGTAAATGCGCAAAATGTGTACGACCATCCTGTTAACGACCTTTGTTTGGTTATAAGTTTGGGGGTGGAAAGTCGCGGACTTAGTGAGATTGGTATCCAACATCGACCGAAGACTTGACAAAAATATATTTAGGAACCTGCTATCACAATATGAGATAATGGACTGTGGGATCCCAAAGTGTACCTGATGAGCCTCATCATTGGGCAATTATATGGGCCTTAATTGGCCTTAATTCACTTCCTAGCTTAGTCAAACCAACTATTCTCACACCTTATTGCATACTTTTGATTATATTTTATTTATGAGATGAGTTGGAGTTGGATATTTGGCTTTTTGGTCTAATTTACATGTAATGCAGGAATAAAGGATAAAAGCAAGGAAAAATGCAGGCATAAAGGATAAAAGCAGGAACTACGACAAAGACCTTGGTCAAAACTCGAATGGGACAAGGGAGAGTAATTATAGGAGGTAAATGATCCGGATTTAGACAGGAATGCAATAGATTACAGAGATAACCATAAATACAAAGATGCGATAACCATAAATAAAGAGATGCAGCGGAAATAATACTTCATTTCATTAATGGAAACCGAAATATGCTTACAACCAGAATTGGAAATAAACCAGCTAGGACGATGGTAGCTTATCTCTGAGAAGAGATGTGCGGCTACATGTCTCTGAACTGTTCCGAACTTGTGTTACAATGAGGCTCGAAGGCCTATTTATTATTGAGAAACAATTGGAAAACCCTTCACATTCCAAAACCAACCCTTAGAAGATGAAACGCCAAATTGTGGGCCCCATTTTGGGTAAATTGGTACATCAATTTCCTGGGGTCGTAACTTTGGCATACGATCTCCATTTGACACATATGATAGCTCGTTAGAAAGATCTATCGGAGAACTACCACTTTGGGAAGGGCAACATCGGTCCGTGGACCCATGTTGCCGCCAGATTTCCCAAAAAACGTTGTTTAGGGCCTCAAAACGGCTCCAGAAGTTTAGGACCTGAAAAACTGATAAAAATAGTAAACTGTGCTACAATTTAGGAAACTGAAAAGACTGAAAGAGACAGTTGTGGGGGTCCAAATGGGATAGGTGGGTGGTCACCAACATCCACCTGGATCACATTTTCTCCTGACTTCCTGAGGTGGAGGCCTCCGCGATGTTCTTCTTAGCTTCCAAGAATTTTTTTTAGCACGATTTAGATCAAAGTTGACTTCCTTCTCGGCTGCCTTGCATACCCATCCATCTTCCTCAAGTTGCTTACCTTTATCTATGCCATTCGTCATACCATTTCTCAACACAATATTGACGCTCTGATCCTCTTCACGGGGCTCATCCCTCATCATCTGAATGTTTTGTGTAGGCTATTGGGGTTGTGCCTTCTTGTCTTACATATTTTCCATAAGAACCAAACGTTCCTCTATGACATGGTATAAGTGTCGACAATACTGACATGAAGGATGCATGGGATTTGTACAATCTCACATGAAGTGCCCTACTTTGCCATAGTTATAGCAGATTACCTTCCCACACCACCATCCTAGTCCAGCGCCCCTTCCCCTTCCTCAGCCTTGGAACCCTCTGCTTGCTACTCCTGTGGCTTGATCCTAAGGCTACGTTTCTACCTACATGCTGTAGGTAGGGGTCCTATCCATCATCTACTCATAACTTCTACAATGTCACTCATCGTTCCCTACAAACTTACAAAAATTGTAAAATAACTATTGAGCAGTCTGTACAAACTTTTGCAATAGATGGTAGTTACCAGTAGCATGTTGTCTTGTAACTTGACAAATAGTGCACCACAACGCAACTCTCACACTCATCCCAACATTATTCTCAGGCTTCAAGGGTACAGGCCTTACCCCTATAATATCATTCTTAAACACTGGGAAATGGTCTTTATCATGTCCGTGGCTCTTATATTTTAGACACCAGACCTTATCGCTCACCTCTGTCTCAGCTTCCCTTCCTTTCTTCAAGCTCTACAATTCCAAGTGGAGGCTTTCCAACTGCAAATGAATATTTCTCACTCAAAGGTTTATATATTGGATAGGCGATGCATCCAACCTCATTGTGATTTCCAAGGCTTGCGCTTGCATTGCTATTTTCTATTGTGCGAGAGGTATTCTTAAATGTGGCAAGAGTGATGCTATAAACTAGTTGTGATGCTGGGTATCTGAGATTTTCATATTAGCATGCTTGATCAAGAATTTCAACCTCTGATCAAAGTCCCAAGGTGTCTCATCGCCCTTCTGTTGGATTTCCTTAAATTCAATTATGGATTTCACCTTTGACTTAGGCTTATTGAACTCCTTGTTCAAATCTAGCTGGGTATTTTCCAATGACGCATTGGGGTTATCAGTGCAATACTTGCTATACCATATTAATGCGTGATCCTGTAAAGTTGTAACAAACTTTAATTTCTTAATATTATCATCTGAGATTTGTTGTGTTGTCCAAACATCATCTATGACAAACCAAAATTGCTCTGGGTCTTTGGTCCTCATTCCTTTGAAAATTTCCATGTTCATCATGTTTGCCATGTTGAATGGTGGGGGTGGAGGTGGAGGCATAGGTGAAGGCGTATGAGGCGGAGGTGGAGGTGGAGGTGGACTAGATAGATGATATATCCTTGGAATACCCTGTGTAATTAACTAAACTACACTTCGCAGCATAGTCAGCATTGTCCCTTCGTCGTTGCTTGAAGGGGTTTAATGAGCGGACTATATTTTGGGCTAGATCCTCCATTTCTTCTAAGGAATCTCCCACTTCACGTAGCCCCAAACATCAAGGTAACTGCATAACCCTCTTTTCACATAACAACATTTTAATCCAAGTCTTTAGTGATCTCACATACTTACCTTATGGTCCCTTAAAGATTCTGTGCTCCACTTCACTATAGCTGATATTCCTATTGATCATGAAATAAGTCACAAAACTGCCCAATCTGCTATCAACCTAGTGATCCACAGCCTGCACAATATTTCTTTCTGATGCTTCCAAACATTGCATGAGTTCAGGAGTCCACACTATAGGGCCTTCGAGCCTCCACGTCCCTTGACTATCAGCTAATTTCCACAACCACTCGTAAATTTCTTCAGGGAAGAAATAGAAGAATGAAGTGGTCTCATCTATATACAAACGTCTCTACAACCACTTCTCCTTGGATAATTTAGGGCTCCTGTTCTCCTGAGCTGCGAACACATGCGATTTTTGATCAATCCACTTATCAAGCTCTTTTTGCGTAGGAAACCATTTATCACACATCTCTCAGTTAGATCCCGGTCCTAGAAACAAAACTATTTGTTGGCTTAAGTGGGCCTAACCTAGGTTCAGAGTCACTTGTGCTGACCAACAAAGCCCTAACTGCTAGCCCTTTCGGCAACAACCTACATAGCACAGGATGTAGTCTCACCCGAAGCAGTATTGGGGGATGCTAGAACTAGGTTTCTGCATCCAAGGACATGTGATAAGTGGTTCTCAAGCTTCTATAGCTGAGATATGCCTTCGCATAGATCAGTAGTCCTCTAAGGCTCACTACTGAAACTATATGAAAACGGCTTCTATACCTTCATGAAGGTCTACGATCAGTATTTTTAGACCTTAAACACACAATTTAACCACTTTCGTTCATTAATAAATAACCCTAGATCTAACTTCGCACAGATCTATCTAATTCATCAGAAAACATAGTAGAAATAACTCTTCTCTTCGCGAAACTACATAACTACTTAAATCATGCATAAATAAGATATATTTAATGGTTCTACACAACATTAATTCATTATTCTATAGAAAACACATTATAAGTAACAAAACATAACATAACAGAATCAACAAAAATGCTTAGATTGCACATTAATTCTTCAAAATCCATCTTTATTGATACTCAATGTTCAGATTACAGACTATTCTACCATGCACACTAAGCTATGGACTTACCAAGGCCTCCTCCGCACTCATCTACAAGAGCACTCGCCTTCTTACCTATTTACAAGAAGTAGAGCCTTCTTGCTTTAGCACTCACCCAAAATAGTTCCTATCTTGATTCCTCATTTTCAACTACTACTTCTAGACTCGCTATGAGTCAAATATATAGCCTTCTTAATACAATACCATGGTTTGTGGACCATGGGTGAATCTCAAAACTGACTTAAACAAGGGGCTCGGACCCCTTCAACTCATATCTACCTACATAATTAGCATCCACATTTCATGGAAACTTTACATCTTTTACAAAAATTTATACAAAACCTGGGTTAACTAACCCCAAAACTGACCCTAGGGACCCTATTCCAACACCCTCATAGCTTAGGCTGCAGTCTCACCCGAGGCAGTATCGGGGGATACTATAATGAGGTTTCTGCATCCAAAGGGCTATGTGATGTGTTTTATTAAACTTAGGGCTTTATCTCAACCTTTGCGAACCCTAACCCTTAAAACCCGGAAATTACAACAACTAACAGTTAGCATATCTATACCCTTTGTCGATTGCGCTAAACATTCATAACATCATATAATAAGAAGATCTACTTCTTCGTGCATATATTAAGTACTTTTCCAGATTAATTTCATTCAACATATCCACAATAAATTAAATTTCGAGATAAACAATAACACACAGGTACACAAATAATTCTTCAAAACCAGCCTTTATTATGCTTAAATCTCCAATTACAGACTCTTCCAACCCTATGCACACAGCTGCAGGGGCCTACACACTCAGCTACAAAATTACCATGGTCTTTGTGCACACAGATGTAGGAGCCTCCCTGTTCACCTAAGTACATAAAACATACCCAAATCTTGCACTTCTATCTCTTACTTAGATCATGGATTGATATATATAACTCTTCTATGACTCCTTTTTATATCTTTCTTCATTACAACACCATGGTCTGCAAACCATGGGTGGGTCATAAAACAAATTGACTCTTAACAAACTAAGGGGATTTGACCTTCCTAAATCCCCTTTGACTTCTATCGACCTATTCTATTCACGCTTCTCTCCTCAAAATGTGTAGACCTTACAATATTAACAAAACTTACAAAAGTTTACCCTAGGGGACCCCGTCCCAACAGGCCCCCAGCACAAAGGCATGAATCGTCCTGAATCACTCTATTGGTTTTGCTTCAACCTTTTCTTAAAGACCACTGAACTTAGTCTTCAATGCTTGAAGATCTATTGTTCCCTGTGTAGCAGTCTAACTAACTTGTCCAACAAGTTTCTCTATGGTTGGACCTTTGACCACAAGGCCCATGGTTCTCTATGCCTTCAACTTGCTCTAAACTATGTGTGATAGTTGGCTTGCCTCATCAGCACAAGTTTTCATCCTTGAGGAAATGATGGAGGCCTTCCGACACAGCTCATCAATCTAGGTTTGCATGAACTTTCCGTCCTCCAGTTTGGTGAACCTTTGCACAAGTGCTAAGGTCTCGTTGTTGCCCTAGTCATGTGGAACCGCATCTATTTTTATCAGATTTTTCTTCAATTTTCTATAAGTGGGGATCCTCCTGTAGTGAGCTCCACATCTCCATCATTTTCTCAAATAATTGGCAACAGTCATTGAATTCAGTTTCCATAGTTATCATATCTTCTTTAATAGCAACCTCGTGCTACTCTCTGACTTCCGAATGAGTGGTTGGTTGCAACTTAAATTGAAGATCAGATATCTACAGTTGTAGCTCAAAGAGGACCTTGTCAATTTCCTCCTTTGAATCCTTCACTGCAGTAGCTAACTTCTTGATTTTCTTTGCAGAGGCCGCTTCTACTGGAATTTGGAGCTCGGGAAGCTCAATACAAGCCTGCACTATCGCTGCTTCTAGTTGTTGACTGCACGCAATGACCTCTTCTTGTTCTTTGAGTGCCTGCAACTTTTCCTTGAAAATTTGTTGGTTTTTAGTCTTGACTTCACTGATAACATGTAATGTCTGTTGTTCTCAGACCCTGAGCTCATCTGATACTCCTTGATGTAACTCATGCAATAACTGAATGGGGAGTGCCGCAAGGTTAAGGCTCAAATTCTTCATATGCAATAGGCACGCCCTGTACTCTTAATTCTCAATGTGCAATGATCCCTTTGGTAACTACATTGCATGGAGGTCTATGGCGATCTCTGTTGTTGAGGCTATCACACTTGCTTGCTTCAGGCTCACTTGTCCCACGCTCGTCTCGATCACCCATGTCTGTACCTACAATATCTTTAGGCCCTGTTGTACTTTGTCCAATGCCTTATGGTAATGGTCCTCGATGTGTCCCCAAATATCTTTTGTGGCATTGTAGACCACATCACCAATATCATTATTGTCCCCCTCCATGAGGACCAATGGTGTCACACTCATAGACTTATCATACTTCTGCTTCTTCCGAGGTCTCGTGGAACTTCGCTTTTGCCTCTTTTTGACCCTAAAGGGGAACTCCAAGTCTCTGCCGCCTTCGTCTTCACCTTTAGTCTCAACCTCTACATCTATGTGCTTTGTTTAAGGTTCTTTGAGGTCAATAGTGACTTGCGAAGTTGTTCCAGATTTCTCCTTTGGCACTTCAGTCTCTTTTGCGGAGACCTTTTCTTTTGGTGCTTCCCACTCTTTGTTAGAATTTTTTTCCTACTGCGCTCCTTTTCTTTCTGCGTGACCTTTTCTTTTTGTGCTGAATTTTCTTGTTTATAAGCCTTTTGTGCTTCTTTCTCCTTATCTTTCTATGCCTCTATCATAGTTGTGGTTTTCCCTGTTGCGCCTTCGACAACCTTACTGGCTCCTGCGCCTGCATCCAATGCGGTAATCCATTCGCTCGACCAATTTCTGATGACCCCCATAATATTATCTTCTATGAATAAGTATGGAAACTTATGCCATGTGGCTGTGGCATCCTTCCTTGTGCGTATATACATATTATGAAAATATTCCTTGAAATCTAGAATATTAGCATATTGCGCATGTAAGCTAGGTGACAAACATGGTCGTTGGTTGATAACCATCCACAACTCAAAGTTGAACAAGACCTAGAAGATCTTTGTTTCCATGATGTGTTCATGATCCTTCATCACCCACAGTGAGGTGAATTTCACAGCCTCACATAAGTCTGGATCATGTGTCAGGAAGTGGCTCTCCTCAAGCATCCTCCATGCCACTAGTGCGATGAACAAAGGTATCCACGTGTAATGGAATGTCTTGTCGTCCTCCTGGGCTTTGTGACAATCCTCCAAGAACTCATGAAAAATATACTTGGCCCAATTGTATTGAACCCCTTTGTTGCACTGCACAGCCAAAAATACTACAAGTGCTAGCATTTCATTAGCGTGACACTTCCGCATGATCTTTCCAGCCAAAATTTGTGCAGCAAACTGCACAACACCATTCAATATGGAGTTAATTGCATAGTCGTGCAACTTATTCACCAACACGAAGTCACTCTTTATCATGTCCACCATCTTCTTCTCCTATGATTTCCCCACAAAAGCATCTGCCATCTCTATATCCTACCTACCTCTGTCACCCGTACCTTGCTACCTACTATGTCACTTCATGCTGGACTGGTCACCCTACATCAATTGTTTCCACCTGGGGGCCTATGGACCTATCTAATATTTTCAGATTAGACACATCAAAACATGAAGCTTACATCAGAGCTACCCTGGCGGTTGGATTAGCATGTCCAACTGGCTCTTCTCTAGCCCCATAGCCTACTCAGCGAAATTCTCATATGTCATCAGAGATCCATGCAACAAGTGTACTACCTCACGAGAAGACTATCTAGTTACACTTTCCTAAGGGGGACTATCCAACTGTCTGACAAGCAGATCAACCACATTTTTAGAATTGACATGACTCCTCACAAGCCCCAAAGTCCAGACAATGACGTTGGGCCATTGGGACTTCTCCTCAGATGCATTTGTTGAGTTTTGGTTACAATGTTCTCTTGGACAAGTGATCAGCCTACAAAAAGGAGCACTGATGGGTCGTTGGTACTTCTCAGATATGTAGGAAGAGGAGATGAGAACATGGGTTGCGACTTAGTGGAAATCACTCCTTGGTTACACTCCCACGGTCAACCGACTCATAAATTTTTGGTACAACTTCCACTCCTTACACCAGGATGACCTAGAGAAAATTCACAAGCTATTGTGGTTATAGGATGTGAATTTTTATTACTTCACCCATGGTATTTTGGTTTTGACCCACTCAAGGATACCCCTTACAACAAGCTGATTTGGGTGAAGCTTCCGAGACTTCCCATTGAGTTCTTGACCAAAAGGGTGTTTACAGACATTGGAAATTCCATTGGTAATTCATCTATGCGTGTCTAAAGTGCTTGGGAGCTAGAGACAAAAGGGTTGCTTGGATTTTAATTAAATTCAGATTCTTTGGGGGCCTTCCTACACATATAGATCTAGTTTGGGATAAAATCCATATACATCAATGGTTGGTATTTTCGTGTATACCATTTCGTTGTCTGATTTTCCACCACACTGGACATCTTATGGCACAATTCCCTCCAAGTCACAGGAATAAGGGGGTTGTGGGTAGTGCGGATCTAGTTTTCAATGGTGGCAAACGGGACATTGTACATCATCATGGTCGAGGGAATGATGGTACCAGTCAAAAATATCACAAATATCATCAACAACATTTAGGTACCTCACCTTTCACCCACCCCTCATATTCTAGTTTGATGTCTAAGGAGTACCCATCTTCCATTTCCCCCATTGTTTGACCATCCTCCCCTCACACCTCCCCTATTATTTCATCACACTTGAGTACTATAAATTTTTTTACCTCACCACAACTGCTTGAACATACCCATATATCCCCACACATCCCCCCCGCTTGATTCTGAGAATTTTTCCTCCCCCACCCTTTGCCTCCTTAATGACCCCTGAAAATTTCATATCCAATATCATCCTTCTCTTCTTAGAACACCAAAGAATCCCCCACATCCTACCATTTCGGCTCCCCACAGCTCCCCCCCTTCTCCTAGTCACCTATACCATCCCCTAGAAACTCGGTGGACAATGACTTATAATTTATGCTCATGAACTCGACACTTGACCTGAAAACCCTACCCATACATTGGGAACATCCTTAAGACTTTCACACTATCAGCCCCAACTCATTTCTTAACATCATCATTTGACACTGGGAGAAGAGGGGAAGTAGACATTTTCGAGGGAAGCCCAAATTTAAGTCGATCTATTTTTTTTTATTCTTTCTTCCTTATTGGTATCCCTATTGGTACCTCTTTTGAACCTCGGGCCCTTAGAGAAACATCACCATGTCTCCTTGTGTCATGACTCTTTGCCTTTCCCTCAATATGTGGGGTTTGGGGGACTCGAAAAAATTCCTCTCCCTCAAAGAATTATTCTCTTATGTTAATCCACATATCATCCTTATGCCAGAATCCATGAAGATTTCTAAATAGGTGTTAGAATACTTTAGAAAAATTCTTTTAGATTGGAATATGGTGGTTGTTGACTCCCTAGGTATTTCTGGGGTTTTTGCGGCACTATGGAATCTGCGATGGGCAACTTTCTGAGCTTATATATGTTTTTCTGGTATATTGGTTACTGGATGACTCAGGGGAGTCTCTGGTCATTTCCGTATTCTAAACATATATGCTCCATATCAGGATGGGGAAACTTTTTTGGACAGATTGGAGTCATTATACATCCTTAAAATTGGATCCCTCATTGTGGCGGGAGATTTTAATTCCACTGTAACACTGGAGGAATGTTGGGCCTTGGTTCAAAAGATGGATCCACTTGTGGATCAACTCTAATTGTTATTCTGTGATAATAATCTAATGGATAGTCAAACCCAAATAAATGTGCTCACCTGGCACAATGGTAGAGCCGAGTCACAACATATTTCCAAGCCAATTTATAGATACTTGTTCCATGAATATCCGATTGAGAGAGTGGGATTCCTACAATTGTATGTTCTGAAAACACACACACACACACACACACACATATATATGAGAACCTGCCCATATATTCACTATAGAGGAGGGAAGAGATGTGTTTGGGCATGCCTTTCAAGTTAAATCAAATTAGGCTCAAGGATGCAGACTTTAATACTTTGATTCAAGATTTTTGGATACATTACAGGGCTACATATTATCCTCCCGTGCATGCTATTTATGGGAAGCTACATGCCTTAAAATCGAAAGTAAGAAAATGGGAGCACAAGAAGAAAAGGAGCATGATTAAGGAGTTATCTACCATAAAAATGGAGTTGGAAAAATATGGTATGATCCTAGATGCTGGGAACCCTTTCCCAGATATCATTAAGAACATAAAAGAGTTGGAGGAAAAGAAACATAGGATCCTACATATGCAAGAGGTCTCAAAGAGATTGAGAAGTAGGGTGTTGTGGCTAAAAGAGGGGGACAAGAATAATAAATTTTTCCACAGATATGAAAATTATAGGAGGAATTCCAACACCATATAGAGTATAAAATACTCGAGTAGTAACATGGTACATACATTCCTGGAGATTCAGCAGGTGACAATAACCTTTTTTGAATATGCCTACAGAGGGCGGGGGGATCAAGTATTGAGGACCAGATTTGGGGTCGGAATCTTATCCCACTATGCTTGACCAGACAAAAAATGGGGAATTATACAAGCCAATAAATCTGGAGGAAGTACAATCGGTCCTAAAATATTTTACGAAAGATAAATGACCTAGAACAGATGGTTGGACAGTCAAATTTTTCTTACATTTTTTTGATCTAATAGGACTGGATTTCATGTAGAAGGTTGAAGAATCTAGGATTGGAGGACATGTTATAGGGGCTAACAACTCCACGTTCATTGCACTTATGCCAAAACATAGTGAATTGGGGTCCTTCACAGACTAAAGGCAATATGGTTTTTATAGGGCAAACTGATCCATGTTGCGGTTTCTACAGCAAAGGAATGCCTACATTCCATTCACACTAAGAAAATGAAAGCTTTTTTAATGAAGGTAGATCTACAAAAAATCTTATGACTATGTAGACTGAGCTTTGCTCTCTATCATTCTACATAGGATCGGACTGAAGATGCAAAACATTGAATGGATTATGGCATGTGTTTCATCAGTTAAATATGCAGTTATTATTAATGGATATGCCACAAAGTTCTTCAGTATTAGAAGGGGATTCTGTCAGGGATGCTCACTATCACCTTTGCTATTTATTCTAATCAGCGATGGCCTTGGTCACCCAATTTGGCTTCATTATTTCTTGTAGCATTTGGCCAAAGTTTTTCAATGTCTTTTCCCAATACCAATTTTGGGTGTATCTTGCAATTATGACAATCCATGAATCCTCATCTCTTTTTGGTTATTTTGTCAAACACCTATCAAATACATAATACCATGCATTAATATCTAATACCCATATAATCATTAATATTTCTAATACTTTTCATTGACCATCTCCTGTAGATGAGAAAATATAATGGAATACCATCATATTCACCATGCATAACACATTTTATCTTGTAGAAGGAGAACAACATAGATAAACAATAATTAAACACATAAAAATAACAATGTAAATACATCATATAAAGCATACCATGTGACATAGGACATCACAAGGCCAACCTATGACTCTGCTCTCATCCCAAGGACAAATGGATACTCGTGATACCCACTCAACCAACCATCCCAATCACCAGCTCTCTTTTCTCCTCCGTCACACACAGGGAAAATTTTAAGAACCCCCCATAAATTTATAAGTATAATAAATGGGTGAATCTCCATGGTATATAGGAAAAATGGAAGGTGATTTTATCAATAATATAATATGTATATATAATTTTTTGGCGAATCTCTCACCAGGCATGGCGAACATTTTACTTAATTATAAAATCCTGTAAGATCTTGGTATTACCATGGGTTATTATAAACCTGGAGCTTAAAAATTACTATTAGTAATTTATTAAAAATTAATAAAATTAATAGTTGATTTTTATTTTATTTTTTATTTTAAGCAAGCTAAAATGTTTAACATACATTAAATTACAACATCCATTTTTACTCTTGATCCACCAAGGCCCGAGAGGGATCAAATATTTTTTGACTCTATGCTAGTTTGCATATCACGATATTTGATAACTCTTCGGGTTTAGTAGATATAGAGTAAAGATGGATCTATGCTGGTTTAATTCCCCCATTTAAATAAGCTACATTCCAGGTGAATACCTGTTGGAAATAATACTGAGAGGGGGGGTGAATCAGTATTATCAGGTCAAATATTCATGTTCTAAAACCAAATTGTATACGCTACTTCAATTAATTAAACCCACGTATATACGCAACTACTCAGAAGGAAACCTGCGTATACAAAGCAAACTTTTAATTTACTTTAACTTTCTGATAATGATTGTTAATTTGAGATGCAGAATCAAATGACCAGTAACCAAAGACAGTAAAACAGAGCAGAAAGACAATCACACATAAGAACACAGGATATAAGGTGGAAACCCAATGTGGGTGAAAACCACCTGCTGCAATTCGTCTCTATCTTTCTTTAATTAGAAACTTCTGTTTACAAGGTACTGGTGCAGTCCTTTACCAGTACGCAGCCTGCAACCTACAGAGAGCTACAACTCTCTCTCGTTAACCAACTTCTCCTGGAAGGGAGCTACAACCCCCTTTAGCTCTTGCACTAGCCAAGATACTAGTACGTAGGTGCTGGCTTACAGAAGGCTACTACCTTCTCTTTCTTCCAGGGACCACGTTTCATAAATTTTCAAACTGGATCCATGAACATTAATCAATCATCAAGAATTTCTTCATCAACCAATCACCTTTCACCAATTAGATCTGAATCAAGTAGATATCTCTCTGACAACTGTACCCAAGACTCACTACTAATAACCACACACCAAAACAGAACCCAGAACACAGCAGTAGTGAACAGAAGCAACAAGATCACAGATTAAAACATATACGCTACTTTATTAGCCTGAAACATGCGTGCATACGCTTCTGCATATGAAACAACCCGCGTATACGCGTTGTGACTTCACTAAACCTGTGTGTATACGCGACTTCACTTCACTGAAACTGCGTACAGATCTATAAAGGATAATTCACTCTTTCAGATATTCAATCACTAATTAACCGAGATTATCAGACTTATAGATCAAGTAAGCACCACATCTACCAGACCAAAACATACAAAGATACTATCATTCAAGCTCAAAGATTATGACCAATGAATAGATCTTATCCTTCTTTTGCGCTAAGGTTCCTCCTTCATTTAGATCTAGATCTGCATCACCACCTAATTACCAATATACCAGCTCCAACACTTTATCAGATATTCAATAATAATGCGAATGATTCTTTGCCACATGATCTCCTTACTCTTTTATAGTCTTAGGCCTTCCTCAATATCATGGTCCAAAACCATAACATTTTCAATACCATGAACCCATAACCAGGAATCAACACATCTAATGAGACGCCATGGTCCAAAACATAGGTTCAAATCCCAAGGACTAACTACCATGGACCAAAAGTATGATCCCCAACATATATGCGCTTTTTCAACGTATAACTCGTGTGTATACGTGTCTTTGATTAGATGAACCTGCGTATATGTCTTTTTCTTCTTTCTGAGTGCCTGAACCGAGATCTGTTACCAAAGAGAGTTGCCATCAAGGACAAAACCTGTGCCATAATGCCAACAATCTCCCCCTTTGGACTTGATGGCAACACCAAGATCTCTCCCCCTTTGTCATCAAGGGCAAAGGGTTGTGATCCCCCTGAGTACATGCCGAAATCTCTGTTCTGCTGAGCTGACCATGCTCCCCCTGACTGAAGGCAAGATCTGCAAAAAAATGTTCTTCAAGAAGAACCAAGACTTATACATCATACAAGACCTTCCTATCACCAAAAGACTCAATACATACATCCATCACCCAACCAAGTGGGGATCATCCACCCAACCAAGTGGGAATACGTCAGAAATTTACATATGATGACGAAATACATTACATCTTCATCCCAGGCATAGTGGGGAAACCAATATAGGTCGTTACATGACCTTGATACCATATAAGAAAGAGATACATGACATAGAGACGAAATAAATGACTTATGAAAGTCACCAACAACTGATAGCAGCAGTAACTGTCAAACACCATTCAGATCGGCAACCAAGATTTCCTTTTGTTCTCCCTCTGCCTCTGTTCCACCTGAAATCAACAACAGCTATGCACCAGAATCAAAAGCTTCTAAGATAATGCCAACAATGCATTAGTAGAATATTATATGCTCCCCCTGAACCTGTGCCGGATGGTCTCTGTTAGACCCACATCAGAATATATTCAACCAAAGCCTGCTCCTTCTGATATCCATCAAGCCCCATATACGCAACTTTCTCTACACAAACCGGCGTACGTACGCGGAGCCTCCTTATCCAACACACGTACACCCATTTTTCTTTGAAACAAACAAGATTTAACAGCAAGATGATACATCAACTACTCCCAGCTTCTGTCTGAGATATTCAAAAGTTTCCCTGGGCAGTGGTTTGGTGAGAATATCAGCTACTTGTTCCTTAGAAGGAACTTGCTCCAATTTAACCTTTTGTTCCAACACTTGTTCCCGGAGAAAGTGATACTTGATGGGTATGTGCTTGGTCTTTGAATGCATGATTGGGTTCTTTGAAATGCTGATTGCACTAGTATTATCACATAAGATGGAGATAGGTGGTGTACAAGCGATTTGAAAATCCTGCAAAGTCTGCATCATCCATAGAAGTTGTGTGCAACAAGATGCAGCAACCACATATTCTGCTTTAGCTGTAGATAGAGCAATCGAACTCTGTTTCTTGCTGAACCAAGATACTAATCTAGAACCCATAAAGAATGCACCACCACTTGTGCTCTTCCTGTCATCCACACTTCCAGCCCAATCTGCATCTATATAAGCATGTAGTGTGAGATCTGTATCTCTAGGATACCATAAGCCATAGTTTTGAGTTCCTTGAAGATATTTGAAAATTCTCTTCACTGCCTGAAGATGAGTTTCCTTTGGATTTGCCTGAAATATTCCAACTATTCCCAATGCATGCATGATGTCTGGTCAGGTACCTATCAAATAAAGTATACTTCCAATCATAGACCTGTAGTTTGGTTGATGCACTGCTGCTGATTCATCATTTGCACTGAGGCTGCATCCTGTGACCATGAGGGTACATACTAGTTTTGCATCTTCCATGCCATATTTCATCAATATCTGCTTAAGATATTTGGTTTGGGATAAGAAGATCCCACCTTCATTTTGTTGGATTTGCAATCCAAGAAAGTATGTCAGTTCTCCAAGCAAAGAAATTTCGAATTCTTTCTGCATCATCAAGGCAAAGCTTTGGCTCATAGCTTCTTCATTGCTGCCAAAGATAATTTCATCTACATACACAACAAGTATTATCAATTTGTTATTTTCAATTTTTAAATAAAGATTGCTATCTGCTGATCCTTTTGAAAAACCTTGTTGATGAAGATATTTGTCCAATTGATAGTACCAAGCCCTTGGAGCTTGTTTAAGACCATAGAGAGCCTTTTTCAGTCTGCATACAAGATTTGGATCGTTCCCAAGGATGAACCCATCTGGTTGCTCAATGTACACTTCTTCTTCTAAGTCCCCATTCAGAAAGGTAGATTTCACGTCCATTTGAAAAACTTTGAAATTCTGAAAGCTTGAGAGAGCAAGGAACATTCGGATGGCCTCAAGTCTAGCAATAGGAGAAAA